>JABEYC010000030.1:0-89692 GCA_013266195.1 Fusarium zealandicum | reverse complement strand
TCCCCAGACTTGGCCCCTTCTTGGCGATCTCGACTAACTGGCTCGGCAGGTAAACACTCGGCAGGTGGAACGAGATATCTACGATGGCGATGCGGGGTTGGATCGGAGCGGCCTTTGGACGAAATCCAAGCTGTAAAGAAAGCGGCGATAAGGAGGGTCATATGTCAAAGGGAGCCGAGGCTCACGGACAAGCTCATGGCCAATCCCTCCCTTCCTTGCTACCCAGTCTGCCAGGTCCGTACAATACAATACCCCTGCCTGTGCGGGCGGGCGGCGAAGGGTAAGTTTCGGGGTAGACTGTTGGCGTACTATGTAAGTGGGGGAGGCTGGGACCTTTTGTTTCTGGGACTCCGCAGTGTCATCTTGCGGAAATAGCGGCAGATTGGTTAAGCTTGTCAAGTCACCAGACAGAAGCTTCTGGTGATGGCTGTAGAAAGGCAGCCATGTACCGATAGATGGGCGCAAACTGGATTGACTCGGGAAATGTGTACAAATACGAGAAGACGATATTCGAGACCATTGGATGATGTGAGGACCGGGCGCGCATGAATGCGGCGAAAAGCAAACGCGAATTGATGTATGCCTGCTCTCGCTCAAAGCTGTCCTGATCCTCCTTCTTAACAGCGTGGCATGGCAGCCTGCAGGACATGATGAAGTTGATGGGGCAATACGCAGACGCAGACGCACGGTCGACGTCGACGTACCATTGTTGCTAAGGGGCAAGGCAAGGGCATGAATGACACCATGCCAAAATAGATGCCGTGTCCGAAATGGCGTACAACAGCCCGGCTTTGGCCAGAGCACGCACACACAGAGTCGGAGTGCATCTGTCAAAACTAAACTGAGCTGAAAAGCCTTCAGCAGCCGATTCGGTGCCGCCTCTGGCCATCAACGAGCAAACTCCAACGTCCAAGGTGGCGTTCTAGTCCCAGTTTCGCTAGAGGGAGTCGATCAGTTGGCTGTCATAGCACGCCACTATGCAACCTTGGCACGTCCTTGGTGTGAGACTGGAACAAGTTTAGAAACCGGGGTTGAGTTTCTGTGCCCTATCAGTCGACTCATCAGGAATAGCTTCGTTGCCGCTCCAGGGCTATTATTGTCTTGGTTTTGCTTTCCGTCGTTTCTTTCTTTGGTTGGCCCGTGATGGCAACCCTCAATCCGTCGCCTGCCCTCTATTCAGCTTCCCAAACTCCCCATCCTGCCATGGCTCCTCGTGATCCTTCAGCTCATCGCCAAGTCGGAACATCTATCTGGCTCACACTGTCGTAAGCTCAAACCACTCGGTTGCAGAACCTAGTTTCAACTTGCTGTCCTTTCTAAAACGCCACACATCACCTTGAGGATACTGTTTCGTGCGTCACCAGACAGAAGGGTTGGACATTCAGCGAATATCTGGGGGGCGGGCTTGAATGCATGGTATTGCCACCACGTCGTCGTCTGAAGCTAAAGCGGCGATGGTGGATAGACACTTGCGGCAATGCTATAATTGCTTCCCATGTGCGTCTTCATGTTCATGTGCCACCAAGACTCGGCGCAATGTAACATCTTTCGTCCTCGTTGCCGAGAATATGCGGGGATACTCCCCAAGAGCAAGCTTTGAAAACAAAGTGTCTTGACAGAGGCAGAGTTTACACCTCTTCTCAACGGCCCCTTTACCAGCTCGGTCCTTCTCCCGTCCGCCACAGCGGCTACTCATCACAGGTCTTCAAGGGAGGAGGGTAGGTTGTACCGGCCATCGTCCGTCTTCCTGGGGGTTCCCGGGCATCCAGAGGCAAGGATACACCACTTCAGCAGCGTTCCTTTCATGTGGTCGGCCTATTGGATTCACAAGCTGCCGAGGGACAGCTTGAAGATTTGCGAGAAACGACCAGGGAGGGAGAGGGCTTGGCCGGGGTCTGAATGCGACCAGGCACACCCCAGAGTCTATCCATGCTCCATGTGGGGCAAACCTGGGGAATAGCGCCGTGGTGTTTTGTCGGCCACTTGCCCCTTTTGGCAACCAATGCCCGAATGCAAAGGAACGAGATCATGTCGATCTAGTCTCTCCCGGTGAGGGCTGCATCGTCTGCACACTCATGCTTGTGTAGGTAGTGTGAGTCCCATTTCGTTTTCATGGTCAGGCTTGCGGCATGCCAGGCCAACCAAACCATGCTACTTAAACTCGGGGTGTTGTTCCCTCTCCCCCTTTGATTCTGCTGAATGGCCGGCTTGCTTTCTCTCGATTCGCGGCATCGCATACTTGGACCCGTTGCAAAGCTTTCCCGTGCACTCATATCAGCAGCTCGTTCCCTCGAAACCAAGCAGCCTCTTACCAGCACTTGCGGCGAGAACGCGAAATCAAAATGTCGGAGAAGCACGACTTGACCCAGACGGAGAATGGTCCAGCCGCCAGACCCGCGAAGAAGAGAACGTGCGCGCGACACTGCAAGCGTTTCTGGTGGATTTATCTCATTGTCCTATGTTGCATTGTCGTTCTCGTAGTGCCCTTGATGTAAGTTACTCTCCATCTCTGTTTTGGTTGCTTTTCGCGAGATTGACCCCTACTGTAGCATCTTTGTCGCCGTCCCCAAAATCGCCCAAGACAAGATGAACAAAGCAGAGCTCGAAATCCAGGGCGTCAACATGCTCGAGTCCGATAGTGACAGCTACCTGTTGGAGATCAACTCGACCATCACAACTGACGGCAAGATCAAGGCCGAGATCGATGCTTTTGAGGGAGTGATGTACCTCGAGGACTTCGAGCCTCACACCCCGTTCGCTACGGTTCAATTCCCGGAGACCAATGCCGATAAGCATCAGGTCGTCAACGTCACTCAGAGGACTGAGATCACAGACATGGAGGCCTTCACTCGATTCAATGTGTGGTTCCAGAGCAACGAAACCGTGCGTCTCACCATCAGTGGAAAGACAAAGGTCAAGCCGCATGGCCTACCACGGAAGTACGATGCCGACTTCAAGAAGACCGTAGAGCTGAAGGGTCTGAACCATTTCGATGGTACCGAGGTTACCAACGGACACATTTCCCTCGACACTGATAGTGACCAAAACTTCAACGGCACTGCTAACATCCCCAATGCTTCCGTCTTCACCCTGGACAATGTAAGTAAACTGTTGCCTCTTATTATCGATTGCCAAGCTTACCACCCTTCCAGGGAAATGTCACTTTCACCAACTACATCGATGATGAAGAAGTTGGCACTCTGTACATCGCGGACCTGGTGCTCAAGCCTGGTGACAACATTGTTCCCATCACCGCCATGATGAACCAGAGTGCCATTCTGAACGCGGTTCAAAAGGAGCCATATTGCAAGACTGGCATCGTCCCTTTCAAATTGCTAGGCAAGACAGTGGTCAACCATGGTGAGAACCTCACCTATTTTGCCGCAGCCTTGGGGAACGCGAACCAGACCGTTGAGATTGATATCGGTGCCATCCTCAAAAAGGACTTGGATTACGACGTCGAGTGTTCTTGAAGTGATAAGGACTAGATCTGAGGGTCGAGGGTCAAGTGTCGCGCTTGCAACAGTGTGCCAATCGCGCGGAGAGGAATGAAGCAATCGAGGATACCTTGTAGGTCCCGTCTCGATAGGTGCAGGCGCAGGCAGTCCGGCCGAAGAATATCATGTCCGGTAAAGGTTGAGAGAAGGGCGTATGCTGGTTTAATGATACCTTGTTGCGGAGTACCACGTATGGCTGGTACAGCTATTAAATCCAACTGTTAAACCCACCCTTTCCTCCTGGTTTCGTTGTCGGCTCATTGTGATCTCGATCGAGCAATGTATCGTTTGCGAATCGGACTTTGTGCCTCGCGTGTCTGCCCTTATTTCCAACCACCCCTCGACTTCTCGCCTCGTGCAAGACCGCCCAGCGCTGCTGTGCCCTCGCTCCCTGCATTCGTGGATGCCACAAAGTCGACAGCGGTCCTGCCACCCCCGGCTTTTTCAGCTTCCTTCTCTTTCATGAGCTTATCGCGGCTCTTTCGCAGCTTGTCCTTGAAAGCCCAGTCTGGGAAAGCGGCGGGGTCCCATAACTCAGTTGAGACGGTGGTTGAGTACTGACTTCGCTCATCAATCTCGACAAACTTCATCAGCTTATCCATCAAGCTAGGGTTTTTAAGTGCCGATGACTGCTCCAGTTTCGCGTTGAAGTGCGTGCCTTTCTTCTTGAGTTCGAGGAACTGCTCAAACTTTTTGTTGGCCCCCGGCGGTGGTGACCCAGGAGGTGACGGCGGGATATCCATATTAGGTGCAGATGGGAGCGTGAGATCGCGTAGAAGGGCACGATTCGCAGAGTACGGCGAAGAAGGCCTTTGTGTCGGGTCTTGATTGTCTTGCACGGCTTCTTCCATAGGGGGCAGAGATGGCCCTAGAGGTACGGCATTTTGTTGAACAGGCCCGAGTGTTGCGGGAGTTTGGCTCTGAGATGTAGGTTCTGCATCGCGATGAGTAAGAACCTCGATGGCATTTGAGAGGTGTTAAGAAAGACAAGATGGAGACGATGCCACAACAGAGAAGTCTTACCCGGTAAAGGAGAGGAAGCCGCGTGCACCTTGTCCTGGTTCTTCGGCTCGGTAGCGACAGTAGTGCTCAATGGCACCTAAGGTAGGGGAAGCCGGGAACAGTTAAGCCAAATATTCTACAGTCTTTTCATTTTGGAAAAGGTGCTTACCTTTGTCGCTGGCACGGGTTTCTCAATCTTTTCGGTCTCTTCCTCTTCGTCGCTGCTTGCATAACCCACGAGACCAGCCATGATGAGATATCCAGGTTCAAGATAAGAAAGTGAGATGAAGCCTTACTCACTTGACAGCCCGAGTCGGGGAGATGTGGAACCGGAACCGAGACAGGTCCAGTCTGAAACCCTTTAGGGATTAGCGCGGCTCTTCTGCCCGTGACCCTCGGCCGCAGTAGATGGCCGCCTAGCTTTGGGTAAACTTCGGTTTCATCACCCCAGACTTTTATTACCCATCGTCTGTTAACTTATCCCAGCCGTGCCTAGATTTCAACGTCTATTATCCGCCCCTCACCCTTCTTCTACGCATCGCAAAACCCCGACGACATTCATTTCTAGATCGCCCGCAAGTCGCTTCTGAAGCTTACGAGCATATAACGCCCAGTCCCGGTGTTTGCGCTGGGGAAAAGTGGCTACGCGCCATTGCTGGCACTGCCATAGCTTCTCTCCCCGTCAAAAAGTAGTACTCACCAACGAAGTCCTGCTGAGCCTGCGAGATTACCAACAATGGCTCGGCCGAGAGACTCGCGCTCACCAAGTCCTGCAGGCAGCTCCCACAGTTCTCGCCGTCACCGCAAAGATGACGGTCGCCGCGATAGGGATCGTCGCGATGACGGAAGAGACCATCGTCGGCGCAGCAGGTCGCGCAGTCCTGATGTGAGAAGAAACCATCGCAATGCTGGCGGACTTTATTCTGACGAAGTTACCCTCAACCAGCCCCGAAACCGCGACCGTGACAGAGACAGAGACCGTGGACGAGATCGGGATTATTATCGCCGGGGAGACCGCACGGTAGACCGACGCGACGACGACTATTACCGTGGCGGACGACGAGACCAGCGAGACAGGGATCGCCGAAGATCACGCAACCGCCTTGACGACAGGAATCGATCGCCCGACCGTCGACGGAACCGCAGCCGAGATGGTGATCGTGACCTCAGAAGGCGAGACGATTCCCGCGACCGAGTTCATGGTCGCCGCGAGGGTACGGCTGACTCTTTTGCTCGTAGCAACCGTGAGGATGGTCGGAATCAGAAGACGCCGCTGGGTGATACCGGCAGTGTGGGTAGCAACGAGGTTCGATTCTCTACTTTTCCTCCTGATCAAGCCCGTGCTGATGTATCGAAGGCACAGAAACCCAAGGCAAACGCTGCGCAAGCTGAGGTTGACAAGAAGGCTGAGCGATTAGCAAAGCTTGAGGCGTGGAAGAAGAAGAAGGAGAGTGCAAGCCAGAAACAAAAGGAGGTAAACCCGAGTCAGACAAGAAATCTCTTGGCTGAAATGGACAAGAAGGCCACCGGTCCATCGTCACAGCCAGCATCGCCATCAGCTTCTGCTACAGCTTCACCTGCTCCGGTTTCAGCCACTGCTTCCCCAGCGCCTTCTTATACCGGCAAGTTTGATCCCAAAGCCATTGCCAAGAAATCCGCTGCTTCACGATCACACGATGCTGCAAAGCCGGTTCTGGGTTCCATCGGAGGCCAGTCCGAGAAGCTTGCAGTCCCAGTCCCCGTCAAGCAAGCTAGCAACGGTATGTCCGACTCCCTGACCTACTCTCTGAGCATGATTGATGAAATATCTTCAGCGTCCGCTCTTCCTGCGAATCGAGCCAAAGCCAGTGGTTTTGGCTTTGTCAAGAATCTTGCAGAGACGGAAAAGCTTCCCGCCAAGCGCAAACTGGATTTAGACGAAGAAGATACTGAAAAGAGAAAGCTCACGAAGCTCCCCGCCCTTCCCATTGAGACCGACGACACCCCTTGGGCTGATCAAGATGAGGACGAGTCTGATGGGGACAACTTTGCAGAGAACGAAGAGGAGGCTGCTGCTGCTGCTCGCGCTGCCCATGAAAGGCGGCTACAGGCGGAGAATCAGATGGATGAGGACGAAGAGCCCAAACCGACGGAGGTTGAGACCAATGGGGAAGTAATCGCGGAGGAACAACCCGAGAAACCCGCCCCTGTCGAGCAGATGGACGTTGATGAGGATGATGGTGTTGATCCATTAGACGCATTTATGGCTGATCTGAAGCAGACGGAAGTGAACAAGCCGGTCAAAGCATCAAAAGTACAGAAAGTACAGGAACCTGAGGCCTACTTCAGCGACGACGAGTACAGCTTTGATAAGGAGGAGAACGGCGATGCGAAGGCTCTATTGGCCATGACGGCGAAGCGGAAGAAGAAGGAAATCCCGACAGTCGACTACAGCAAGATTGAGATTGAGCCCATCCGAAAGAACTTTTGGGTGGAACCGGCCGAGCTCAGTCTGCTAACAGACGCCGACGTTACAGACTTACGTCTTGAACTAGATGGGATCAAGGTCAACGGAAAGGACGTGCCCAAGCCGGTTCAGAAATGGGCGCAGTGCGGTCTAACCAGACAGACTCTGGACGTTGTCGACAACCTGGGCTACGAGAAGCCTACTCCGATTCAGATGCAGGCACTTCCAGCGCTCATGTCCGGTCGCGACGTAATTGGCGTGGCCAAGACCGGCTCTGGAAAGACTGTTGCTTTCCTACTCCCCATGTTTCGGCACATCAAAGATCAATCTCCGCTGAAGGACAATGAGGGTCCCATTGGGTTGATTATGACTCCCACTCGAGAGCTCGCCACTCAGATCCATCGCGACTGCAAACCTTTCCTGAAGATGATGGGCCTCCGAGCCGTATGCGCCTACGGAGGTGCACCCATTCGAGAACAGATTGCAGAGCTGAAGCGTGGTGCCGAGATCATTGTGTGCACTCCCGGCCGAATGATTGATCTGCTTGCTGCGAACCAAGGGAGGGTCACCAATCTCAGGAGGGTCACATACGTGGTGCTCGATGAAGCGGATCGAATGTTTGATATGGGTTTTGAGCCTCAGGTCATGAAGATCTTTGCCAATATGCGACCAGACAGACAGACGATTCTCTTTTCGGCAACTATGCCCCGAATCATCGACTCCTTGACCAAGAAGGTACTCAAGAACCCGATCGAGGTCACTGTCGGTGGACGCAGTGTGGTTGCCAAGGAGATCGAGCAGATTGTCGAGGTTCGCGAAGAAACGTCAAAGTTTCTACGGGTTCTCGAGCTTCTCGGAGAGCTCTACGATCGAGATGAGGACGCTCGTACACTTATCTTCGTGGAGCGCCAGGAGAAGGCCGATGACTTGCTCAAAGAGCTGATGATCAAGGGCTACCCGTGCATGTCGATCCACGGAGGCAAGGATCAGATTGATCGCGATTCTACAATCTCGGATTTCAAGAAGGGTGTTGTTCCGATCATGATTGCTACCTCGGTGGCGGCTCGTGGCTTGGACGTCAAGCAGCTCAAGCTTGTTATCAACTACGACGCACCGAACCACTTGGAAGACTATGTTCACCGTGCAGGTCGAACAGGTCGTGCGGGCAATACTGGCGTAGCTGTCACTTTTGTCACGCCGGAACAGGAGAACTGTGCGCCCGGCGTTGCCAAGGCACTTGAGCAGAGCGGCCAGCCCGTGCCCGAAAGACTGAACGAGATGAGGAAGGCCCATCGGGAGAAGGTGAAGACCGGAAAGGCCAAGGACACTTCAGGTTTCGGCGGCAAGGGTCTGGATCGACTTGACCAGGAACGAGAGGCTGCTCGTCTACGTGAGCGCAAGACTCACAAGGCAGAGGGTGAGGAGGAGGAAACCAAGGAGGACAAGAAGGAAGAGGACGACAAGGCCGAGAAGGCACTCAACGCGATCCGGGCGGCAGCATCAGGCGTGCAGTCCCGCGAAACAGCCAAGGATGATGGCGCAGAGACGAAGCCGCCTCTGCAACCGCTGGGTAGCGGCGTCATTGCCGGGCCTGCCAAAGACAAGACCAAGGATCCGCTCGACAAGGTCAGCTCGGCAGTCAGCGCCATCAACAGCCGTCTTGGTAAGGCCGGCCAGCTCCGTGCGGGCCAGCCCATCGATAACAAGGGCCCCGATGCCGGCGCGTACCACGCGACGTTGGAGATCAACGACTTCCCTCAGAAGGCCAGATGGGCTGTCACCAACAGGACCAACGTGGCCAAGATTCTGGAAGCTACGGGTACTTCCATTACAACCAAGGGCAACTTCTACGCTGCGGGTAAAGAGGTGCCTGCTGGTGCCGAGCCAAAGCTGTACATCCTCATCGAAGGTGATACCGAGGTTGTCGTTGGTTCCGCTCTGAGTGAGCTGACGCGCTTGCTGAGAGAGGGAACCATTGCGGCAGTCGATGCGGACAGCCGAGCACCAGCCAGCGGCAGATACACCATTACTTAGAGTCCCGGTCGTATCGATTGCTCCGAGATATACGCGCGCATTGCTTTTAAGTAGTCAAGGAGGGGGGGGAACCCGCAGGTTGCTTGTACGAGGCTAAATTGTACCACAGGGCGTTGCAGAGGGGTTGGTCGCCAGGATGTCAAGAAGGTTTATATATCAAGTCTCGGGAGTCTTTGATGGAGCCAATACCTGTTCAATAATGATAAAGCAGAAACATGCTTGCTAAACTGTTTAATCCAACTCATGCTCATGTGAAGGCCCAGCATCCTCTGGGCTGTGCCAGCTCCTCGCGGAGGCTCATCTCTGAAAGTCGTGATGCCAAAAGACCACCACCAAGCGCCCATTCCGGCATTTCTTTTGCCCTCAACTCATATTATCCAAAGGCGTACGGTAAGATCGACATCCGTATTGTCTTGTGTATACTAGCATGCGCAGTCGCCGTACACCCGGCAGGTCTCTCTGAGCACTCAATATCCCGTGTCAAGCACGGTCTGGCAGATCTACGATTGGTTTGTCGCAATGCGAAAATCAGTCCCAGTTGCGAGTCTCGGCAGCTTGGTCGGTTTCGCGAGTGCGCAGCTGCTGTTGGCTGGCGTCCTTGAGGGTATCTGATCGGGTCTGCTTCTTTTGCGCTGCCAGCTGAGTCTGCAGCTTTCCACCTGGTTTCGCATATGCCTTGGCTCGGGCCTGGAGAGTGAGTGCTCCGTTAGTCTATGTTGTATAGTCGAGTCGTCCCCGGTTGCTTGAGAATACTGACCTCGGCAGCTTCGGCAGCTTTCCTCCGCGCCTCGTCTACGTCGCTTGGTGCTTGCGCAGACGGTCCTCCTCCTCCTCCACCTCCTCCCAGAATCCGCGGGGGGCCTCCAATCTTAGTAGGAACCGGCGCGGTCCCCGAGGCGGGAGGAAGCGCAGAGCCCAGGACGCGCCCAGGCTGTGAGAAGGCCTCGGGGTCTGTTTTTCCGCAGAGATTCCCCATGGCTGCGATGAGGCTCGTTTGAATCGATATGCGATGCGGTGGGATGGCTTCGCGAGGAGTAGTAGAACAGAGGGCAGCCAGGTATATTCAAGTCGCAAGTTCGTTCGAGTAGTAGATGCCGCTGGAGTGGGGTTATAGGAGAACAATGTATCGCGCTGCCTTTACGGCGAGGCTTCGACGTTGCGGCTTCTTTGGTGCCAAGATCCGAGGTTTTGAGGGGCTGGAGAGATGAACGGGATGCTAATTACCCGTGGGGTAAGGTAGGTCCCTAAGATGCTGCGCCTCGGGGTCTGACGACGTCACTGCATGCGTCTATAATTTGAGTGCGCGTGACGACCTGATAAATAGATGATCACGCGAGCTTCTAGTCAAACAGTGCAGGAATGTTTCAAATAATCAAGCTAAAAGTTCTACAGGCTTGAGTTTCGGACGTCGAGTAATGGCAAGACAAGGTAGCACAAGATCCTCGACGAGTTGCTCCCGTGAGCGGGTCTCCCGGGACGGCGGGGTTGGCGGAACGGAGGAAGACCGGGGTTCGGTGGTTTGGGGCCGGCCGGCCAGCCGATGTGCTGCTTGAATATCGGCTCTGACGCCACTAATTGAGGGTGGGGGACAATCACCGCAATAGAACTTTGGTTACAACTGCATGTGCGTGCACTATAGCGTGTAGTTTGAGTGCAGCATAGTATCATACAAGTCTGTTGATTCACTTACCAAGTTACACCCTGGGTTTAGCAATGCGTGCTCTACCAAAATTGTCTGGATCAACCCTGATAGAAACCCGTATTTACGACATGCAAGAATGATAGTATCAGTATTGTCGCTGTAGAATAAACGATCCGCAATGGCACAGTTGCAAAAGCCATTTCGAGAGGAAAGGTGTAGGGTAAGACATTTTGAGTGAATCTTACAACAACCACCCTTGTGTCTGCAACTAATGCCTGGGTCTCTTGTGAGGAGGGTTGCCCTGCTCCAAAGAGAAAGAGTTTGGTATATTAATGTGTCATGGGTTAGAATTACTCGTGGTGGTTCGCCCAAAGTGACTGGACTAGGCAATTTGGTTCATAACCATTGTTCAGATACCGGATTCCTCAAGCTTAGATATTACGAGAAAAGAAGCAAGAGACGCAGGCAAAGGGGATACTAGATTGAGTTTGGCAGCAGCCTCCCTCGAACCCGAGCTCCACTGCACGCCAATGGGCACATATGGGCCCTTTTTGTGATTGGGACTGCGGCCAGCAAAGTAACCGAGACTCGACGTTGACGAGGCTGGGGCGGTCAAGAGAGGCGACTAGTATTACAGCAAGCGGGCGGCCTAGACCCAGATGCAGGTTCTGGTGCCGGTGCAAACCAGATGCAGAACATGTCGAGGTACAGCATATGTACTTGCTACTCGACTCGGCAAAGATGAACATTGATAAAGGTAGGCCAAGTTCCCACTCGACAATGACAACATCGAATCAGGTCAACACCGAGTATGATACAACCGTGTTCAGCACCGATCCACGGGCCCTGGTTCGCCTCTGGCCCTGGTCTGTCCTATAGCCCCTAGTGAACTCTCGTCACTAGACTAGTTCCTCAAGAAAGACGAGAGAGAAAAATGGACATTCCATGGCTTCTTCACCTGAACCACCAACAAACGTCCCTTCTCCCCTAAAGCCAAAAACCCCCACCTACCCAGGCCGTCTTAATCCCCGACATCTCATTGGCCAGGCGGGACCTAAAAGGCACTGGGCAACCGGCCCCCCACCTTCACCCACAGGCTGTGGCCCACTGAAGCCCACTGAAGCTCACAAAGTGCCCCTCCGCCTTGAGCCTCCAGGCCATCAAGGTTCTCATCTGAGCGAGCCTCTTGGCATTCTCTCGTTCCCATCTGAACATCCCACTCGGACCGCCCACACCATGATTTCACCCACCCAAACATCGCCAACTTTGTAGAGAAGAGCAAAGCAATAGCCCAAGACCGGGCTCAAGAATCGTGATGGATCACTCGGCCTCCTTTGGCCATCAGCCAGCTTCGTTCGAGCCCGTGGCTGATAAAGTTGACTACGGCTTCGACTCCCTGCTCGGCCACGATGCTTGCCTAACACACGGCCTGGACTCCCTCGGCACCTGCAACAACAACGAGAACGCTTGCCTCGATCAGCGCTGTTTCGACCACTATGGAAAAACTTCTGCTGCTGCCAAAACCGCCCTGGATATTGGAACCGATAGCAACGCTGAATATGATGCCCTCCTCCCTCATCTCAGCAGCAAGCCCATCGCCAGCTCCCGCGTGTCCAAGGTCAAGACTCGCTCCCACTCCCTCACCGCGGCCTCCAAGACCATCCCCTGCGGCTCAAGCAAAACCCAAATCCAAAGGCAAAACCAAAGGCAGAAGCGCAAGAGACAGTCTGATCCGATACAACAAACCCAGGAATTCCATCAGCCGCACCACATGCACCAAATGCATTCGTCTCAGATGTTCCATCATGCCCAGCACCAACCCCAGATGGAACCCATGCCTACCCTCCAGAGTCTCAACCAGCCCCTGCACCACAACTGCTTCCACTCGCCGTTGTTGGAAAACAGTCAAGACACACATCCCGCGTTGAACGACTTTCAACACCACACCCATGCCTTTTCCATGCCTGCCAGCCCCCATGGTTGTTGGCCGCAATCAGTCCCTCCCTCATGGGCAGCCATGATGAGCCAGCCCATTGCCGAGAACTGCATGTCCATGTCGTGGACTGACCATATGGCATGCGGCGACGCTGCCTCGGCCGCCTGTAATTCCGCTTGTGATGACGCCAAGTGCGCATGGGACCATTGCGAGGTTCCCGAGGACGCCGACTGCTGCTTCGATGACTCTTGTCTCAGCATCAACTATTCCCATGCTGCATGCTGCTGGGAGCCCGCCTGCGCAGTCCCAGAGCCGTGTCTCGATACCTCATGTCAGGAAGCCTCTATTCCTTGCACCGATGCCCACTGTATGGGCACCACCGTCTCCACTACCCCGGCCTCTGTCTCCGTCACAACGCCCTCGGCCGAGCCTGAGCCCATTGTCGACGCCATACTGAGTCCTGGGGAGCACGGCCAAGGATTGTCTCTGGATTTCGACCACACAATCGGCCATGGTCTTGTCAACTTTAGCCACGGTTTCACTCATGATCTCGATTCAGACCTCAGCCAGCAACATAACCACCCCCTCGGCCACAATCACGCTGGGCACCAAGACCACCGTGGTGACTTTTTTGGCATGGCCTCTCACCGTCATACCCCAAAGGCCGAGCAGATCGATACCGAGTCCATGGTCGAAAACACCGACTTTAAGTGCCACTGGCTCTGCGAGACGGGTACCCTTTGCTTGCAAACGTTCGAAAATAACAAAGACCTCCAGGATCACTGTAAGATTGAGCACGTCAAGAGCCTGAAGAAGGGTCCCAATGGGTTTTGCTGCACATGGTACGCTTGTATCAGGCCAGGACCCTTCTCTCAGAAGAGCAAGCTAGAGAGACATATGCAGACGCATACTGGATGTAAGTTGTGCTCTTCCCTGACAGGTAGACCGTTATGCTGTCAAGAAAATGCTAAGTCAGCATAGACAAACCTGTCAAGTGTGAAATCTGTGGCATCATGCTTTCCGCAAAACAGTCCCTCGAGCAGCATATGCGCACCCACTCGGGCGAGAAGCCATGGGAATGCAAATTCCCCGGTTGCACGCAGCGATTCAAACAACAGAGTGCTCTTAGTAAGTCAAGCAACAGCAGAATCAGAACATATTGCTAACCTCACTGCCAGCCATGCATATGCGCACACACACTGGAGAAAAGCCCTTGGAATGCGAAATTTGCGGAAAGCGGTTTGGCGAGTCCTCCAACCTGTCCAAGCATCGGCGCACTCACAATGTCCGGGGTAATCATGTGTGCGAAGTCTGCGGCAAAGATTTCCACCGGCTGGACCAGCTTCGTCGGCACTTACCAACACACGATCTGGAGGGAGGTCGCAAGAGTAAAGGCTCAGGATAGCCTCGAGAGATTGCGCGATAAGACATTGACTCAAGTCGTGAATGGTGGTCGGATTGCTTCTGTATTTCGACATCGGCGTTCGGACATGGTACCGTTGGCGATAGTTTTTGGTTTGGCCTCGGCGTTTTTGGAAGTCTGCTGCCCCAAGCGCAGAATGGGTTGGTTGAAATGAGACAACGTCGCAAAAGTTAGGAAGATAGATACCCTGTTGCATTATGAAGATCAAGAACATATCTCTCACGTCAGAGTATCGCTATCGCACCATCGTTGACTGGCTTTGGATGAATCTGGCTGGCACTGGCCTGCTTCTTGATCCCTGGTCGCGATTGTCCATATCCATTGGTATACGGGATATGCTAGCTTCTCGGCCTCCCACGACCATGATGTCCTCGATGGGCTAAGGAGTTATGGATAACTGGCACATCGAGTTCTGTCATGACGAGAAGCGCTTGTTGGTGCCGTTGCGGGGTTCATGCTTGATGGGCTCCGATACCTGCGGCTGTAACGCATAATGGAGGTCTAGCAGGCGAAGGAAACTCAACTCCTTAGGACAAGAGAGGCTGAGACGAGATTCAAAGCGATGCGGAAGCCGGTGATTAAGAGAGAAGGAAAGTCGAATGGAATAAAGAGGAGGCGAGTTCCTGTTCGCTTTTGCTCGCGGATTGAGAGCCATGTCGTTGGGGCTATGGTGGGGTGACACGGGCTTGGCCGTTCCGAGATGCCTGTAGAGGCAAGCCGATAAGTGAACCAAATCTTTGGTATCGTGTTCATGGGAACTCTTGGGAAATTGAATAAAAAATGGATGTTTCGGGCGAGCGAGGGTTTTAGGGGATGAGACATCGGAGCTGTCTCTCAAGGTTCCAAGCCAGTTTCCTGCCTTGTCGTTCACCGATTGATAAGGCACCAAGACCAGCCAGACGGCCACCTCAGGCAAAACCGAGCGACCTAACCCTCATAAACCAAATTCACTGTGCTCTCTATCACCACCTAAGATACCTAAAACTCTCTCTCTCTCTTCTCTCTCTACCTAGAACAAACCTTCTTTCTCTACCTAAAAAAACAAACCTAATAAACCTAGAATCCGCTCTGTATCTTATCTTTTTGTCTCGCGTTCGAACCTCGATATCATGATCTCACTACCTACCTTGATATTGTAGGCACCGCAGGCGCAAGCTACAACACAGTACTTTTCGGTTCTGCAGCTGAAACGCATTTGGTACTTCCATAACGGACATAGAAATGGGAACCTTTACATCTTGGCTCACGTAGGCATCGATCTTCTTGATCATGACCTCATTTTTTGTTTAATAGACTGCCTGACCGGGCAGCCCATCGTGGACATCCCGTCCCAGAACGAGGCCCATACCGGGAAATAAGTACAAGTCAGACCGAGATTCCCTGAGCCATGCGATGCAAATTTCGAAGCCTTTTGTGATCAGAGAAAAAGCACGCCACTCCATACCCCGTTTCCTTTCTACCCAGATGTCCGTCGCACTCCAAGCACTTCAAGTGTTTTTAACTTAAGCCTGCAATGGACCATTAGTACACTGCATTCCAAATACATGTCTCCCATGGAGGATCCGACAGTATCTCTCCGTGGCTAGGGGCCGCTCCGTACCTTGATGGCGAACTTGCGCTGCGGGAAGTGAGTGCTGCGCTTCTTGGCCTTCTCCAACACGCGGGACTTCTCATCGGGGGATAGTCGGCGGCGGATGGCACGGGTCTGCTTGGGTCGGAGGTCGAGAGGGGCGTACTTCTTGTTCTTGTAGAACAGGCGGAGCTGAGACCTTTGCTTGGCGTTGATAACGGTCAGGACACGGGCGATCGACTTGCGGAGGTCGTGGCTGTTGAGAGGAAAATCGCATTAGCTTGCGTGGTCTCGCCAGAATCACGGCAAATAAGCCGCAACGGAGATCCATAGGCAAATGCTCACATCTTGTTCAGCTTGGAGCCGGACGAAGCGACCTTCTGGATGCGAAGCTGACCGAGCTCGGTCTTGAGCTCACCGAGCTGCTTGGTCAAATCATCCTTGTTCTTGGTCCAGAGCGCACCAGCCTTGACCTTGCCCGACGACTGCAATCTGTCAGCAATTCGCTCCTCTCATATCTGCGTGTATTGTGCTGTCGGGATTGAAAGGCGAGTATTCGGGAATTATGCATCGATCGTGCGTGTGTGGTTGATGGGATAATTTCGAGGGGTACTGTGGCCGCAAAGAAAACAGACAAGACGAAGCGAGTCGACGCCTGTTCAGACGAGAGCGAGAGGGTGCGTACTCACCATCTTGAATAGCTTCGAAGTGGTGTTGCGAAGTGTGTCGACGAGTGTGTTGGAAAAATATCAGCCTCGACCGTAAACCGTCCGTACCGCGATGGATCGTTTCGTTAGGCAAGCAGCGCAGAAGTTCTTGCCGAGTGAATTGCCCTAGGGCTCGAGTGGAGAATTTGAGAAGATTGGCAATTTTTTATTGGGCGGTGTGTGACCCCACCTTCTGAAGCACTCGCTCACGTGCCAAGACCCGTGATCATGTTTTGACGCTAGGGTAGGCGGTGTGAAATTCTGCCGCTTCTTGGACCAGGTGTCGGCAGGTTGTCGTCAGGGAGTTTGGCCGTGAGCTGTCAGTCAAGCTTGTACGAGTTACCACCACAACACGTATTGTCGTCACTTCCTATACCTTATAGATCATGGCTGCGCCGTCGGGAAATCCGGGATGGGCTCAACTGCGGCAGCAAGCGCGAACGTTAGAGACTCAGGTACAACGAGTAACATCCCGCGCAACGAGTATTCGCTGACGTCGCCCTTAGACGGAGAACCTGTTTCACACGTATTCGCAGTTCTCAGCAGCTCCCAATCTTCCCCCAAAGCCGACAGATGAAGAGCGAGATACCGAGAACAAGCTGGAAGAGCTTCTTGAGAAGGTATGCGCTTGCACCCTGCGGCTTCGGCCTTGGCCATTCTGACCCCTTGGCAGCGCGAAACCGTCATCACCCAGCTCAACCGCATCCTCGAATCCGAAGCCACCACCTCCGCCCTGAAACAGAACAACCTCTCTCTACTTCGCGAAAAGCTCACCGGCCACAAGCGGGACCTTGCACGCCTGCGCTCGACCCTACAGCAAGCCCGCGACCGTGCCAACCTACTGACCAATGTCCGCTCCGACATTGACGAGTATCGTCACAACAACCCCGAGGCCGCCGAAGCCGACTACATGCTGGAAGAGCGTAACCGTATCGACAATAGCAACAACATGACGGACAGCGTCCTGAGCCAGGCGTATGCCGTTAATGATAGCTTCAACCTGCAGCGCGAGACCCTGGCGAGCATCAATCGAAGGATCACCCATGCCGCAAGTCAAGTACCTGGAATTAACACACTGATCGGGAGGATATCGGCAAAGAAGAAGCGGGACGGTATCATCATGGGAGGCTTCATTGCTTTCTGTTTCATTGTGTTCTGGTGGCTGTTGTAAGCCCCAGCGCATTGTTTGCATATTGTATAGGCGTTCAGGGGTATCAGCGTGGGTTTTATTGTACAGTATGGTGGGGACATGGGTGTCTAAGTTACAGTGCCCTTCATCGACCGGAAGGGCTTAATTACAACGGCTTGGGAACCTCGAGATGCTGTTTACCCGGATGCTGCTCCCTTGCTGTAGCCGGCAGCGTAGCCTCCTTCTTGATCTCATCCACCAACCGGGATAGACCCTTGGCTAATCCCTCTTGCTCATCGGGATGCGCCGTTCCGCTACCTGCCCACCGGACACGACAGTACTGGTCCACCAGGAAGATGTAGCCGACCTTGCTGTTGAGTAGCCCGATCGATTCGCGGATGTCGTCGGTGATGCCTCGGCGCACGAGAAAGTACTTATCCCAGTCCTTCTCGGGGAATTGCTTTCGCAGCGATCCCATAAAGAACCGCACCAGCCATGCCTTGCCAGCATTATCTTCGTAGTTGACGTGAACTAGCTGCGCAAGATCAGAGTGCTGTGCCAGCGCCAGGTGGAGCGCCGGGTTTGCCTCCTTGGAGGTGAAGGATTCAGCCTGCTGCTCAGCCCAACGGCTACTGAAGATGGAAATGACGCTCGCCTTGCCAGCGAGGAGCGGTGTGGTATCTCGAGGGTTCTTGTCCGTCTTGAGAAGGGTCTCGCCGTAGAAGTTGGGGAAGAAGAGGGAGAGCTCGGCCTTGAAGAGTCGCGGGGGCGCAATAAATGATTTACCCTCATGGTACTGTAGGTTGCCCCAGTCTCGGAAGTAGGGCCGCGAGATCTTTGCCGTCCTACAGAGTGTCAATAAAACACTACCGACCAATGCACCAGAAGTAGAATCCTTACAGCTCTTTTCGCCTCTGCAGATGCTTGTCGTAGTTGACAAAGTCTTCGCGGCGCTGACGCAACGTTCGGGCGTCAACGCCAGTGTTCTCGCCAGCCTTGGGCGGAAGAGGCATACCAATCGGCCGCGGAAGCGGCTTCGGTACGAATTTCCCGCTTTGTCGTTTGCCGTAGCTTCGGGGAGCTTCGATCGGAGCACCGGCGAGGTTGGCCTGGGGGTCCATCGAGGCCCCGGAGCCGGGTTTTTCGGTCCTCGCCGCCCGCAGAGCTGACGAGGTGAAGGAGCGGCGCGCCTCGCAGAAGAGGCATGTTAGAGGCCGGCGTGCGAGGCCTGACAAGGCCTGGTCGAGTCGTCGTGACGCCATGGCCGATACTGCAAGCTGCGGCTCTTGCTGGAGCGTTTGGTAAATTTCATGTCAGGGACCTCGGGCCGGAACAATCTAAGCCGGAGCACGGAGCGGGCAGATGTGGGGGAGGAGCCGTCGGATCGCCAAAACCGGGTGACAGAAATCGGGATCCATAAGCCCACATAGATTTGTGCCTCGACCGGCTTTGTTTTCCTTCACCCAAAGTGTGCCGTCATACCCCAGGTTTTAGACGGCTAACAGCGGTGGCTTCAACCGCAGCATGCCCAATGCCGAAGCCAGCCAGGCTTCGGCTTAAACATTGCTTGCCATTGCCATGGCATTCCTCCTCTTCCTGGAGAACTGCTGGGTAATGTTTGTTCTTGATTATTCCTCCAGCTTCAATTTTTCCTGATCATGTTTCTTCAGCGTGGATCTCGAGTGCTGCAAAAGCAATGGACTGTCGCCAAAGGCATAGGTCAGATGGCCGTAGCGTCACGGACCTCGACGAACACCTCTCCTCCCAGATGGTTCAGCGAGTCGAGGAGGTTACTGGCTGTGAAGCCTGTACTGTTGGCTGATATCGGTGAAGGTAAGTCGCGGAGTTCTCTGGCTCAACATGTACCACGCCGGGAAAAATGACCCCCTAACAGATGCTAGGTATTGTCGAGTGCGAAGTCATCCAATGGTTCGTAGAGCCGGGTGCTCGGGTCGAGGAGTTCTCCCCACTATGCGAAGTCCAGAGCGACAAGGCGTCTGTGGAGATCACAAGCCGGTTTTCAGGAGTGGTCAAGAAGCTTCACTACGAAGCTGGCGAGATGGCCAAGGTTGGCAAGCCGTTTGTGGATATTGATATCGAGGGAGAGGCCAGGCCCGAGGACGTTGACGCCGTGGCTAGTCAGCAGCCTGAGAAAGAGGATGTACCTCCACCTCCTCCGACCTCCTCCGCAAAACCAGAATCCGATCAGACAGAAAAGAAGGCATCCCAAGAAGCTCCCGTTGAGACTCCAGTCAAGGCCAAGGGAAAGTGCGCAAATCTTGCTACTCCAGCTGTGCGACGCCTCTCCAAGGAGCACAATGTTGATATTGCCGACGTTGATGGCACCGGCAGAGACGGCAGAGTTCTTAAGGAGGACATCTTCCGTTTCCTCAAAGAGAGGGATACAATGGGCAGCGCCCAACAAGTCGCTCCATCTCCCTCTGCCTCCCGGGATACCTTTGTGCAGGCGGAAACGGTGGTGCCGCTCTCCAGCACTCAGCTTCAGATGTTCAAGACCATGACAAGGTCTCTCACTATCCCACACTTCCTCTACGCGGATGAGGTCGACTTCACAAATATCGTGGAGCTACGGAAACGACTCAACAGAGTCATCTCCCGTGGTCCTCAGGTGGACGGGCAGCCAACCAAGCTGTCCTACCTCCCCTTCATCGTCAAGGCTGTGTCTCTTGCGTTGTACCAATACCCAATGCTGAACGCACGGGTTGACATCGACCCCAACACCAGCAAGCCGTGCCTGGTGCACCGATCACAGCATAACATCGGCATCGCCATGGACGCGCCGTCAGGACTCGTCGTGCCCGTGATCAAGGACGTCGGATCACTCAACATCCTGTCCATCGCGGCAGAGATGTTGCGACTGCAGACCGCCGCCGCCCAAGGCAAGCTTAAGCCCGCTGACTTCCAGGGCGGCACCATCACGGTGTCCAACATCGGCAACATCGGCGGCACCTACGTCAGCCCCGTTATCGTGGAACGCGAAGTGGCAATCCTGGGCATCGGACGGATGCGCACGGTGCCTGCGTTCGACGAGGAGGACAAAGTGGTCAAGAAGCAGATGACTAACTTTAGCTGGAGCGCCGACCATCGGGTCATTGACGGGGCCACCATGGCGCGGGCCGCCGAGGTCGTCCGGCAGATAGTCCAAGAGCCGGATATCATGGTGATGCACCTCAGGTAAAAGGAGCAAGTAAAAGGAGAGCGTTTATGTATATAGCCAAGAACACAAAGAGTAATCAAAATTATAAACGGGATGAATGAGACATTGGGAAGTGAGCTTGAAGTGGTTGCGCCTGCATCGTCTTCATGTGGAAATGGCCGACGTTGCTCGTGCTTTACAGATTCGTTGTAAGTGAATACGGACCCAGAACAAAATGCCTCTGCATGATAAGAAGACTATCAGTTACCTCAAAATGATGGTATTGCGTGAATTTGCGAGAAGCTCTGCTGATCCTTGTGCTCGCGACGTTGTTGTGCACCTCACTCAGCTGCACGTCGACGGATGCGTTTATGCACTACCACACACCCTTCTGTCAACTGCCAGGCTGATGGATACCTCACTTGTGCCCGGTGAGAGTCGTCGTAGTTGTGCATGTCTGCTTTGCGGGATGTTACATCCTCGGGTGCCGAAAACATGATCCTCGGTGAAGTTGGGATGGTATGGCTTTACGACAGCCAGCCAACCAAGGTCAAACTAGGTGGTTGTTGATGATTCTTGCTAAAAGTCCAGGAGAAGATGGAAGATACGCCTCATATAAACCGCAGTTAGTATAAGACTATATATAGGAACCAGCTAGTATTTATTTCCCATGTCTTTTCAAGGGTGGTAAGAAGCGCTCGGTGTGTCCAATGCTGGTGAGATTTCGTGAACCTCACGAGTCTATTCACTTAATGCTCACCATGCTTACCCTGCATCAAAAGGCCCGAGGCAAAATCTAGAATGATGACATGGACAAGATGGTCCATGCATTAACTAGTTCCTCACTTTAATCAGGCCCGTGCAAAGCTTTCATTGATATGTAATGGCCCGGAGCAGACTGGTTTGGCGTCGTGTCGCGGTGGGGACGAATGGAGACATTTGGTGTCGAATTTCGATGCATTTTTGTCCACATCTGAGAGATGGATGGAGCTGTCTGCCTAAGGCTAATTATGTACTACGTATTACCTGACGTCCGTGACATCCACATGGGGGTGCAGAGCAAGGAACCCCATGCGAAGACGGGGCTCTCGGGCTCCGGATCGTCTGAGCATATGCCGAACAATGACGGCAACGATGCTTCCGCAGCCATGGTGTGACGCTCTCTTGAGACATCTTAGCCTTGGGTACAGAAATTTGGCGCTGTAATCCCACACGCTGGCGTGTTCCCCTCGAGCACGCATGTCATGATCCCTTCCCATGTTCCTTTTCGCCAACCCATGCAAGCAAGTCAGCCCTCCACCCCGCGCCCCGCTGCGTTGCCGCAAGCAGGTTATGTACAATTGGCCAGCTTCAACTCAGGCGACCTGAGCTGCGGGGGCTGCACCAAGCCGTTTAGTCCCAAGCCCATGGCTTCACCGCATCGGGGAGCTGTCCGATGTGCGGATCGCCGGCTAAGAGAACGCTTGTTCCCTCACGCCGCAAAACTCCGTTTGAAAAACATTCCATTATCAAGAATTCGATGACCAGAACGCTGTTACTCCCTGCTGAAAAAGACCTTGCGGATGCTGTCGACTGTGGGGTCGTGGATTGTAAGGGATGGCGAATGTCTGTAGGTGTGCGTGCATGACGCGTGAGGTGTAGATATGTGACCGAGAACACACATCATGACTGTAGGTTGTCGTCGGCCTTGGTCATTATCTCCAACACGCTGGCCAGAGCATCCTGCTGCACTTGGTCGAGAGTTCGGCTGACATCGATGGTGATGACATCCTTCTCATCGCCCAAGGGGCGCTCAAGGATATCAAACTGGCTGTGGACCATGTTGGCACCCATGTAGTGGTTTGCTCGCTGCTGGACACGGGCGAGGAGCACCTCCTCAGGGGCATCGAGGAAGACAAAGTGGATGAGGATGCGGTGATCGTAGTATCCGGCGACTCGAATAACATCGCGATACTTTCGCTTGAGGGCCGAGCAGGTGAGGACGACGCCGCTGGACCCGGCGTTGAGACGGTGAATAGACTCTTCTCGGAGGGCCGTGAGCCAGTCCCAGCGGTCGGCATCAGTCAGGGGGACACCGTTTCGCATCTTTTCGATATTGGTAGGGGGATGGTACTGGGGAAGCGTGTTAGTGGTGACGCTGCAGCTTCGTGGGGGCTACCCCCACGAGGTTAGAAAAGGGTTTAATGCATACCGAATCGCCCTCAACGTAGGGCATACCCAAGGTGTTTGCTAGGTACTCGGCGACAGTTGTCTTTCCACAGCCAGCAGGGCCCGTAACCAGCCAGATGTGCTGCTGCCCGTTGGTTTGGTGGCCATTGACGGTAGCCGAGTTAAGGGATGGGGGTGCTGCCGTCATTGATGAAGTGGTGGGGGTTTGGAGAGAAGGTGGCAAGGCGACGGACGCTGAGGACTTGGACGCCTGAATGGGCAAAGGGGTGGAATCGTAGGAAATCATTTCGTGAGAGTTGTCGAGGTGGGTGGGTTTTGGTGTCCAAAGAGGGTGAGTATCGATGTAGGTAACCCTTTCTATAACGCCTGTTGCATAACGATACGGCAGAGGCACGCAATGTATAGGCTGATGTGTGTGTGCGTGTGTGTGTGTGCGTGTGTGTGTGTGCGTGGGAGAGAGAGAGAGGGAGCAGACTGGAACTCAACAAAGAGGTCGAAGTAAACCAAGGCAAGGCTTTTAAAGTGTGTCGAAAGAGGAGAGCACGGAAGCAAGTCAAGCAAACTGGATGAAATCCGGGGGCCCAGGGGAGGAATTCGACGGACCTATATAAGGTTGACGACGGCAGAATGACACTTCAGGCTCAAGGAGACGGGGAGAATGCCGTGACAGGGACAAGTTGGTCGTATGTACAGCCTCCTCCAAGCCTGTATTTGCTTGTTACTCTGCTCAAGTGACGTGGGGGGACGAGGTGTGTAGTAATGCTTTAGGCGCCGGTGGGCCGGGTAAGTATTGAGAAGGGCCCGGCAGGCGTGCGCGCGTCAAGAGGGCGTGTGGGCATCCGTGACAGTCATCCATCCATGGACCATCAGTCTCATTGAGCCGGGCATATTTTCCCCTTTTACGAGCCCACTCTGCGCGCGGAGTCTCCTGTTTTCCAGGCTCGGACGCTGAGTGTGGATGAAGGCCCCGCGTGGGAACGTGGAGAAGAGATGCCAGGAACCCGTTGTGGGTTTCTAGACCGACAAAGGTTGGGTAATATCGTTGAGAAGACAATAAAGATGAAGTCAGGACAAACCCACTGGAGGAGAGGAGGAGGAGGAGGAGGACCTAGGCACGCACATGGGGGTCGTTGCTGATCAACCTGATTCCGCGTGCGAGGTCACGAGCCCTATACTCGTTGCTCTCATGAACCGACGTATGCATTACCACTCCAGCCTGGTTACACGTCCATCATGACTCTGTACAACACCTCGACTCGGAGGTGCACATCATGCTGCGTGCAGCAAAGGAAATGGAGTGCACATTAGACAGCAGGGGCGTCTCTAACAGACAGCGGGCAGCCATTGGGTGCATCTCCCCCGGAAAAGAACCCGTGGAGTGGGGTTTGATTTTCCTTCTCGACCATCCAATTCCCGTCTTTTTGCAATTCCTCTCTGCCTGTCAGCCGTCCCTCTGTCCCTCTGTGCCCGCATCGAGCAACGAGGCAACGTCAGTCTTGGTCTACGGGGCTCCAATCATTCTCCAAACTCGGGCATCCCCAACAATGACCCCCATGCTCCTTCTCAAGGCCCCCCTTGGAGAAATATTGACCTCACGGGCCTCAGAACTGGAGAGCTGCTCCTGCGTAGTACTCTGTGCCGGTGAGAATATCGGGATACTAGTAACGTGCTTATAGCTACCACCCCGAACGAATCGAACCCCGGATTCCCAGGTTTCCCGCAGGCTTGACCAAGAACATCACGGTGAGGTAGCTGTGATCAGTGATCGCCCGGTGCCCGAGATGCTGGGTCGAATCTGCCGACTTAGGTTCCATTGGCAAAATGAGATCCCTCCCGACCGATCCTACATACTGCGATGGCGTCCCCGGTTCAACCACCACGCATTCCCTTGACCGATAGCTGCTGGCATCTGGCCCGGCAATGCACGGCGAACAAAGACGTGCCTTGCTCATGCTGGGATCAGGCCAGGACGGCAATTCGCCCTCGCATCTCTTTTTGGAAAGCGGCGCCGGGCGGCCATCGCCGAGAAACTTCTGTCTTTGTCGTCAGAGACTGGGGCAAATCGGCCTCTCCTACATAACCCCCCGCGCTGCCCAAGCTTTCATAACTACGTACTACGTAGTAGGACCAAGGTCGAGCGTCTCCAGTTTGAGGGCCAGGTAGTCACAGTGGGTAGCAATAATTAGTCGCAGCCAGCAATACGTACTACGTAGTACAGGGCTGGCCAGATCATTGCATATGGAGTGATGTCTGTCTTACAAGCCTGCAGATGTACCTAGAGCTCGTGTGCGCATCTGGTGTCTTCCCCGCATCAGAGTCAGCCTTCGAGTCCCAACAATGCGTGCCTGATTCATCAATCATCTGCGCCGCGGTCGAGCATCCGTTGCCGTCAACAGGAGGACGAAGCGGCTGATGAGGGGTGCAGGCAACAGCCTCTGGCGAGCATCCCACTCCCATCCCAACCCAATCCAGAAAAGAGGCACAAGGGGAGAGGAAGTGGTAGCGCGATGATGGAGCGTGGGGGTTCAGTCTCAAGTAGGTCAGGTGGTGGAGGAAGAACGAGTGCTGCCCCACAAAGTCTCAACCAGCCAGAAGATTCTAACCGACTTCATCCCACGGAGACCAAGATTCAAAGCCAAGAATCAATTTCGAAAGACCATGAAAACGATACGAAAACGAGACACGGCAAGGGATTGACGAGAGCAATTGTCGAAAAGACAAACCCTGCATTACTCTTGAGAGACACTTGCTATGGTCTATGGATATGATCTGATATCCTATAGATCCAGCCATTGGGGAAACTTTTTAGCTCATCCCGTTTCCCGATGCATGAAATTACCCGTACATACTACGTACGCTTGGGCATTACACTTTCCAGCTGACTCGGCTTCGTAGGGGGGAAGCTGTATTGCTTCCCCGGCCGGAATCCTCACAATGGTCTGGCCAACCACATCGGCCTGTCGCCATCCCACCCTCCCACCACCCACGCCTTGGCTTGGCCATCCCGTCCGGGTGGATGACTAGAATCCGAAGCGCTGGCTCGGTGGACGACAGGGTGACGCCTTCGACCTGCTAGTGCCTGGTTGCTTGCAGCAGCCTTGGCTTCCGGATCTCGAGCTTCATATCTTCGTCTGCTTCACAGCATGTCCCTGTAGCACCACACCGCCTCTATTTCTGCGTCTGTGGAGCTCTTCTCTTCCGTTCTTGTACATGCGCCGCTTTCCAAACCGGGCAAGGCCCTAGGCATCACAGATATATCTACAGTATACTCTGTCAGACTCCGAGAGTGTGCGTTTATTGGATATAGCAAGGAATCACACGCTCGGCTCCTTCAACTTATGCCACATCCTTAGACAAAGGAGTTGCGGGCCGTCTCTCCGTTCTTAGTTGCTCCTGGCATGTTCAGGTCACAGACGGCGACGCGGTCAGCTTTCTTTGTTACCCTGCTGACCAGTCATAACTACTGGGGCCTTTGCAAACAATGTGACCGAAAGGTATCTCGGTCTAGCTCGGCCGACCCTTTGCCATGGCATGATACGCACGTCCGGAGCTGTCATGTATTAGACGCCCCTCCCGCAGACTATGCGTGAACTGGCAGTCAGTTAGTGGAGTCTTCTCAATATCATGAAGGGACCTCTCGGGCTTGTTTTCGGTTCGGGGCGACCCGGCTCGGAGCTCATATAAGTGAGCTTGGCCGGCCCAACTAATCAGTAAGGTGGCAACGACGTGCTGTCGTCAGTTTACACCGTCTATAATGTCTCTACGAGAGCTATGGGATTCTCATTCTTCTCTATATTCTGCAGGCGTAGTGAGAAAAGCTCGATACCTAACCTGGAACTTGGAGCGGCTGAGCCATACATCCATTGCCTTTCAACGGCTTACTTGGAACAGGGAAGCTCCCTTCCTGCACTGCTGAGGATGAGGATGTACTCACTATGCGGTCTTAACAGTCTGCCATATCGCTACCAGAAGCGTTTGGCTACCAAAAGGATTGCTTGCGCTTGCTGACAGACTAGAAGAATCCTGAACATCATCCAGGCTTTGATAAAATCGCAACCGGGGTGTAGTCTGAGCAGACACTGGCAGTTTTCCAATGAGCATGGAATACATCTACGTCTATTTTGCTTTCGATTAATACGAGGGTCCATCTTTCATCGTCAACGTGTGCTACAGGCAAGAGACGGCATTTCTGCATAAAGAAATCTCATTTATGGCAGGAAGCTTTTAACACTACTCCCATTTCCTACTCAAAACTGCCACCCTACTTGGCAGGGTCCGAAGATCTATAAAAGATCTTCAAAGAAGCTGCAATATGTCTTTATTGGCATTGGGCATACTCGATCATGTTAGTTTCCATGATAACGACTTATCTATCTGTTATACTAGTTGCCCCTGGTTGACTTGCAAGGTGGGTAATGTAACTTTAAGCACTACTAGGCTGGATGGCCGTGTTTTTCTGCACCCGCTTGCTCACTTACAGAGAGAGATAGGGCGCCCATTTAAAAAGATGGATTTTATTGTTTAAATTTGGAAAGAATCTCGCTAATACGATATCTCAGCCCGTGATGTAAGTAATAATATATCCAAGAGTTTGCGGCGACGATGCCAGAAGAAGAACTACATCGCTTCGGCTTACAGCCTGGAAGGGATCATGAGTGAGTTGGACTATCAACCATGAAGACTTGTACCACCGCAGCTTCCCCTTTCAACAGTTACTTATGCATAGTACCATGTACCTACACAATACTTACCAAACCTACCTAGTAGTACTAGTATGTTCGACTTCAATTCATCGTGACTGCTAAAAGCTCACAAGGCAAACACAATACAATGCCTATGCTGGTGCCACGGCGGGGAAGTAAAGCGCCCCTGACTAACCTTGATAGGAAAGCACCTGCCTGCGCCTCACGCAATGTCCCCGCGTTTTCTGTCGCCTGGACACGTTTGGCAGTTGCGTTTGTCCCCAGAGCACAAAGATCCATTGGCCGACGTGACCCAGAACGTCAAAGCAGGAGGAAGCGGCATGCCTTCTCCCAACTTAATCTCACCGTCTTTCATTCTTCGAAGACTGCCTTCTCTGAGAATCGCAGCCTTCAAACCCTCAATTCCCACCCGACGCCCCGTGCCTCGATTTACAAAGTCTTTCCGACGTCTGAACCTTCAAGGATTTTCAACATCTGCCATCGCCATGAACTCGCACGAGCTGGTCCACTACCTCGCTGACCAGCCGCCTTCGGTGGTTAGGCTCGAGATCCAGAAGCACTTTGATGCCTTGTCCGACAAGCAGAAGCGTTATGCCCACTTTATCAGCAAGTAAGTCAACCCAAGTCTCCTCTGTCTAGTATTCTGGTACCCCTCCAAGCTCTGAGTGAGGGGCAGCTTTGTCTGGTGGCTCAACGTTGACGCATCGCCATAGAGCTGCCTTTGCTGGAACCAGGATCGTTCTCCGACAGATTTCCCCCGAGTCTGAGCCCATCTATGATCTGATCCTGGCTCTTCACAAGTCTGCCAAGGGTGACTGGAACGCCCTGGCCAAGAAGGCTGATGTTGAAGAGGCTGAGGTCACCCGATTCCTTGAGTATGCTGCAATGTTCCTCGGCAACAACGGCAACTACAAGAGCTTCGGTGACTCCAAGTTCATTCCCCGCTGCAGCGAGAAGACTGTTGCTGCTCTGGCCGCCACCTCCCCCGAGGCTTCCAAGTTCTATGAGGCCACAAAGGGCGGCATCTTCGGTGCTCACGACCCCGCTATCATGCATCTGGGTTATCCCGATGATGGCCATATGACCACCTACTATCCTGACTCTTCGCACATTACGCAGGGCGAGATCAAGGCCGTCTCAGGTTGGATGGAGTCGAAGGGTTTCCTGCCAGAGAACAACCGGCTTCGAAAGACCTCGGACGGCAACTTCGAGATCCTGATTGCCTCTGCAGTCAAAAATGTCCCCAGCGAGGGTGGCGATATTGGCAAACAGATCGAGTTCACCCTGGAGGACGGACCTCTGAAGGGCAAGACCATCAAGCTTGTCTACGGCGATTACGCCGAAGAAATGAAGAACATTACCGCATTCATCAATGGTGCTGCAGAGAACGCCGAAAATGAAACCCAGAAGAACATGCATATTGCCTATAGCAAGTCTTTCGAATCTGGTTCCCTGGAGGCCTTCAAGGACAGCCAGCGACATTGGATCAAGGACAAGGGGCCCATGGTTGAGTCAAACATTGGCTTCATCGAGACATACCGCGATCCCGCTGGTATTCGTGGCGAGTGGGAGGGTTTTGCTTCCAGTCAGTTCTCCTGCTTGTTCCCCTAATTAAGTGTAACTAAGTGCTGACAATCTCGATAGTGGTCAACCGTAAGACGATATCCTATCAACAGCCCGTTGCTTTTACTGACAAACTACAGTCGAGCGGACCCGTGCTTTTGGCGATCTAGTCGCCGCCGCTCCCAAGCTTATCCCTCTATTGCCCTGGGGTGAGGACTTTGAGAAGGACAAGTTCTTGTCTCCTGATTTTACCTCGCTTGAGGTTCTCACCTTTGCTGGTAGGCATTCCAGTATTCTGGTAACCTGAGCAACACTGACAACTAATGCTAGGTTCTGGCATCCCCGCTGGTATCAATATGTGAGTTCTATCAACCGTCCAACAGGTCTGACTTTCGCAGCGAGCTTATAGCTGACTGGCCGCCCTAGCCCCAACTATGATGACATTCGCCAGACCGAAGGTTTCAAGAATGTTTCTCTAGGAAACGTCATGAGCGCTAAGGCACCCAACGAAAAGATTCCTTTCATCCGTGATGAGGACCTTGAGGTCTACAAGAAGCAGCGCGACTCTTCCTTCGAGGTCCAGGTCGGCCTTCATGAGCTTACTGGTATGTGCATATGATTCCACCCACAAGCTCTTTCTGACGCGTTCTAGGTCATGGCTGTGGCAAGCTCCTCCAAGAGACATCTCCTGGTACCTTCAACTTTGACAAAGAGAACCCACCCGTCAGCCCTGTAGACAACAAGTCCATCAGTACTTGGTACAAGCCTGGTCAGACTTGGGGCTCAGTCTTTGGCAGCATCGCTGCCTCGTACGAGGAGTGCCGAGCTGAGCTGGTCGCCATGCACCTGAGCTGCGAGTTCCCTGTCCTCAAGATCTTTGGCTTTGGTGACGGTTCAGAGAATATGGACAATGAGGCTGGCGATGTGCTTTACGCCTCGTACCTGTCAATGGCTCGGGCTGGACTTGCCTCCCTCGAGATGTGGGATCCCAAGAGCCAAAAATGGGGCCAGGCTCACAGCCAAGCCCGCTTCTCCATTCTCAAGTGCTTCCTTGAGGCCGAGGACGACTTCTGCAAGCTCGACTACAAGAAGGATGATCTCTCGGACCTGACTATCAAACTGGACCGCTCCAAGATTCTTACGGCTGGCCGTGACGGTAAGTTAAAGTCACAGCTCTTTCGGGCTCCTTCGGACATTATGCTAACGCCTCCTTCAGCTGTCTCCAAGTACCTCCAGAAACTTCACATCTACAAGTCAACTGCAGACGTCAAGACCGGTACCGACTTCTACATTCACATGACGACCGTGGACCCCGAGTTCTGGGGCAAGAAGGTCCGGGATATCGTTCTCAAGAACAAGCAACCTCGTAAGGTGTTTGTGCAGGCAAACACCTCCCTAGATGAGGCGTCTGGCCAGGTGTCGTTCAAGCACTACGAGGCCTCGCTGGCTGGCATGATCGAGAGTTGGGCGGACCGAAACTTGTAAAGATAGATCAGAGCATGAAGGATTCATGATCGTGTAGAGGTTATATGCCTGTAGAATAGAAGAAGCAAGAATATGATTCCTCGCATCCAACGCTGAGACTAGATGTCCTTGTTGACTGCAACGAGATTGTCATTCCAGTGACCCAGCGCACACAAATTCATGAAACTTTTATCCCCAAATCCAAACAAGTCGATTCTTGGCCAGTTCAGACGGTAGCACAGGGTCGTTCGCGGCTTGCACTTCACCAAGTAGACGAGAGATCCGAATGGTAGTTCATCATCATGGCCTCTCACCGGAAGCCTCTAGAATTTTTGTATGCTCGTTTGTTTTTTGACTGTAAAACCTGATTACAGACGCCAAATTGTGACCGATGCCGTCGACTTCCAAATGCAATTGGCCAAAGTAGCCCGTTTCGGAGACCCTTCCCGTTCTACAACCCGTCGTGTCGCGACCCCGGTACTCCGCCCGCCCCGGCACAAGGTGGCGCATTTACCAGGCCATCTCGTGGGGCTTGTCACCCTTCCTCAAGCTGAAAGAGCTGGCGAGGTAGCTGGCCAGCAGGTCCACCTTCTTGATGCTGGCAATAAGAGCCTTGTCGATGGCCTTCTGATCGGCGGCGCGGCTGCTGTTGATCTCCTTCTTCTATAGAACGCTCGAGTCAGTATTTCCACTCCAACAGTATTGCATCTGCATGCGAAGGGGGTTTGCCGTACCTGGGGCTTCTCTCCCTGCTTGAAGAAAGCCTCCTCGCCAGACTTCTCCTTGGCCTTGTCGGCGGTGAAGTACTTGGGTTGAGAGACCTCCTCGATCTTCTTCTCGTCGAGGCCGGAGAGTTCGACCTTGTAGGAGGTGGCGATGACGTATCGGGAGTTGACTCGTCGCAGGGGGACACCGTTGATCTTGAAGGGGCCAGTGACAAGCAGGACACCCTGGTCGAGAGACTTCAGGAGGACGACACGCTTGCCACGGAAGCGGCCGGCGAGGAGGATGAGGACGGTGCCGGGCTGGAGGGACTTGCGAGGGGCCCAAGATCGGACGGCCTTGCGGACCTGTGTTTTCCAGCTGTTAGCACGACTGATGCTGAGGGAGTGCTGGTGCTGAGAGGCTGCTATGGGAGGATGTGTCGCCAGTCGATCTTGTCGTGGGTTGCGAATTTGTGTGTTCGATATCGAGGCTCCCGAAATTCAAGGCCCTTGCGGTCTCCGACTCTGGCTCGGTGCGCAGGCGCCGAAGCCGACAGCCATCAAGTCGCTCCCGCTCCTCCTCCCATGTCTAACCCGATGCCCCAGGGAATGTGTAAATAGTCTGCCGAAGCATCGCTCAAGACTCACCTTCTTGTTTGCGGCATCATCGTCAGCGGGGTACCACTTCTTCGCCTTGTCCGAGGAAGCGTGAACCTCCCGGGTCGACTTCCCGAACGTCTTGGATTGGGGCTTCGCCGACATGGTGACTCTCCTGGCTGGGTGAATTAGGTTGGGTGGTGAAGGAAAGGAAGACACTTTGGTGTTTGATGCGCCCGAAATGTTGGAATTCTTTGTGAAAGCCGCTAGCGAGTTTGTGGGAAGCAAAATGTGAACCCTCTGGGGCTAACCGCATCTGGCAGGAGTACGTACCGATATCATGGGGCTCTCACACGTGACGCGGCGATCAAAATCCGATAATACGATAAGGAGAGAGTGGAGCTTTCCCTGGCCCCGATGACGGCCGAAGCTGCGAGAAAGTGCTCCAGGCGTCATGAGATTTCTGGCCGAGGCTTCGCGGCGACTAGATAATTACGAGTCCCCCGCCCACGAGAGGATCTCTTGATCCTATTCTCTTTTCTTTCCACACTCACTTCTTTGTATTTCTCTGTCCCCTACCTAATTGAGTGCCCATTATGCAGGCACGCAGACAACTAATCACATCAACGCAGCGCCTCGCTGCTGGCGCGCGGACCCGATCCATCCGTCCACTTACACGAATACTGGCGACGCAACCTCTTCGCCCAACGTCCCTACGGTTGATCCCCAGTCTTTCCATTCGTACGTATGCCAATGGCCGACCACACCCTCCCGGTGGCACGCACCGGATGAACATGGGCGGAGAGGAGGAGAAGCCAGCGCTGGAGCAGTACGGGATCGACTTGACAGCTCGAGCAAAAGATGGCAAGCTGGACCCCGTGATAGGCAGAGATGCCGAGATCCAGCGGACGATTCAGATCCTGTCACGGCGTACCAAGAATAACCCGGTCCTCATCGGCAATGCGGGAACGGGCAAGACCGCAATCCTAGAGGGTCTTGCGCTCCGGATCGTTCGTGGCGATGTCCCCGAGAGTGTCAAGAACAAGAGAGTCATTAGTCTTGACCTTGGCTCTCTTATTGCCGGTGCCAAGTTCCGAGGCGACTTCGAAGAGCGGTTGAAAAAGGTCTTGAGCGAGGTGGAGCAGGCTGAGGGTGAAGTCATCCTGTTCATCGATGAGCTGCACACCCTCCTTGGCCTTGGAAAGGCCGAAGGCTCCATTGATGCATCCAACCTCCTGAAGCCCGCTCTAGCTCGCGGCGATCTCCAATGCTGCGGTGCAACAACCCTCAACGAATACCGCCAGATTGAAAAGGACGTTGCCCTGGCCCGACGGTTCCAGCCCATTCTTGTCAGCGAACCCACGGTCGAGGATACAATCAGCATCCTGCGAGGTATCAAGGACAAGTACGAAGTTCACCATGGTGTCCGCATCGCAGATGGCGCTCTAGTGGCTGCCGCGACCTTGTCCAACCGCTACATCACCGACCGTTTCCTCCCAGACAAGGCCATTGACCTCATGGACGAGGCAGCCAGTCATCTGAAGCTGCAGCACGAGTCCAAGCCAGAGGACATTATGCGTCTCGACCACAAGATCATGACCATCCAGATTGAGCTTGAGAGTCTGCGCAAGGAATCAGATGTGGCAAGCAAGGAGCGCAGAGACAAACTGGAGAAGGACCTCGAGAAGTACAACAGTGAGATCTCGGAGCTAAACAGTCGATGGGAGAAGGAGAGGGCTGAGATCGACTCTGTCAAGAAGGTCCAGGAGGATCTCGACAAGGCCAAGTTTGAGCTCGAACAGGCACAGAGAGAAGGCAACTTTGGCCGGGCCTCGGAGCTCAGGTTCGGCGTCATCCCCAACCTCGAGCAGAAGCTGCCCAAGGAGGGAGAGCCGCAAGAGTCGAAACCCGGCGATGTCCTCATCCACGACTCTGTCACCGCCGACGACATTGCCAACGTTGTCGCTCGCATCACGGGCATCCCCGTGTCAAAGCTGACTTCGGGCCACATCGAGAAGCTGGTCCACATGGAGGACAGCCTCAGCCAGGCCGTCAAGGGCCAGGACGAGGCCATCAAGGCCATCTCCAACGCGGTCCGCCTCCAGCGCGCCGGCCTGAGCGGCGAGAACCGGCCTCTGGCGTCCTTCTTCTTCCTCGGTCCCACCGGCGTGGGCAAGACGGAGCTGTGCAAGAAGCTCGCGGGCTTCCTCTTCTCGACAGAGTCTGCGGTTGTCCGCTTCGACATGTCCGAGTTCCAGGAGAAGCACACCATCTCACGGCTTATCGGTGCTCCCTCTGGCTACGTTGGTTACGAGGACGCTGGCCAGCTGACCGAGGCTGTTCGCCGCAAGCCATACGCTGTCCTGCTCTTTGACGAGTTCGAAAAGGCGCACCGCGACATCTCGGCTCTGCTGCTTCAGGTCCTCGACGAGGGCTACCTGACCGATGCCCAGGGCCACAAGGTTGACTTTAAGAACACCATCATCGTTCTGACGTCCAACCTGGGCGCCGACATCCTCGTCGGCCAGAACCACCTGCATCCCTACAAGGAGACGTCCGACGGTGTCATTGACCCATCCGTCCGCAAGGCAGTCATGGACGTGGTCACATCGGCATACCCTCCCGAGTTCCTGAACCGCATCGACTCCTTCATCGTCTTCAAGCGCCTCGCCCTCGCCGCCCTCCGCGATATCGTCGACATCCGCCTCAAGGAGCTCCAGCAGCGCCTAGATGACCGGCGCATTATCCTCTCTGTTCCCGACGACGTCCGGGACTGGCTCGCGGAGCGCGGCTACGACCCCAAGTTTGGAGCCCGGCCCCTGAACCGGCTCATCACCAACGAGATTGGTAATGGTCTGGCGGACCAGATCATCAAAGGTAAGCTCAAGATGGGCGAGACGGCCGAGGTGAGGATCCGTGATGACAAGGAGGGCCTCGACATCGCCATCAAGGCTGAGGATGCTTGAGAGCGTCAAAGATGATGCATATCGTTTGGAGTGTTGTTGATTAATGAGTTTATGTGTACTATGCGCAACCCAGTGTAAAATGTGTAACAAAAGATAGTCTCCCATCGTATCATGGCATTTTTAGAATAGTTAATACCCATTTTTCTTTCATATGATCTATAAGCTCACAACTGCCCGAATATACCCGCCACGATCGTAACCTGGACATTCCATGTGGCAGCACCATGGTCCATTTTCGTAAAGACTCGCATCTCGTGCAGGTCATATCATAATGCATCGGCTAACGAGGGACTCCACATTCGATGCTCGCTGTGTCCCTCCACTAGAATCCTTACCAAGTCTATCACAGGCCAGGATCAACGCCTGATCCATGCTCATAACGCAGAGGATCTCCGCTGGAATAAATGTTCCTTAACAGTCTCTGTAGGAAGGATTTCAAATCAATCATCACAAGCCTCGATGGGAGAATTCTACAACAGCACCTTGCATTGGCTCCTAATCAATGTGTTTCTCGTTACTTGAAATCTCATCATGGTCATGCTCCTCAATGCAATGCGGAAGAAAAGACGACAGAAACCAGTGCGCCCCAGTGTGGGAGAGTATTGTGTAAAACCTGTGAGGATGCATTCTTTTCAAAGAGCAAACGACACCCGACTGGCGACTGTACAAATATCCCGGGATTCCCCAAAAGACGCCTCCCATCATCACCCGACTTTTCATCCCAAGAAGAAAAAACAAAGTACGTTCTGTGATCCTCTGGACGAGCTGGCAGAGACGACAAGCGGATCTTGGCCGGGAGGCTCACAAAGAGGCACCGTAGAGAGAGATAGAGAGAGAGGGAAGCAGAAAAGAGTTTGCTTTAACAGAAAATGTCAAGAGACACGACTTTGGTTCAAGTATCATTTTCGATTGGTTGACCGATAACTTTGCAAATTACAACCGAAACCCCGAGTCGTGAGAAGAGCCATGCGAGAGTATGTGGCAGAGAGCAGGAGGGACAAAGCGGGTTTGTTCAAAGAGAACTTGTCGACAATCTTTCTACTGGTGACCCGCCTTTCGGAGGGTGTTGGCGAGCCACTCGAGACCCTCGTAGAGACCATCACCGGAGGTGGCACAGGTGGACTGGATGTACTGTTGTGAGGAGACCGAGGGTTAGCATGTGACTTGGCAAGGATGGGGTATATTTTCTGGGCTCTCAATGAGAGAAATGGTGACTTACCCAGGCGCGTTGTCGCAGGCTGTGGAGGCCAAGCTTGTCTGTGATCTCGGCGGCGTTCATGGCGTTCTAGAGTAGCAGCACGTCAGTTCCATTGGCCGCGGTTAAACATGGATGGAGGGGATGGTCAAAGGGGTCAAGGTGGGGTCGTGACGTACGGGAAGATCCTGCTTGTTGGCAAAGACCAGGAGAATGGCATCGCGGAGCTCATCCTCGTTGAGCATGCGCTGGAGCTCCTCTCGGGCCTCAACGATACGGTCGCGATCGTTGGAGTCGACGACGAAGATGATACCCTGGGTGTTCTGGAAGTAGTGCCTCCACAGAGGTCGGATCTTGTCCTGACCACCAACATCCCACACGGTGAACTGGATGTTCTTGTACTCCACGGTCTCGACGTTGAAGCCTGTTGGGGCGAGGGTCAGCATGTGGACACGCATCGTCTGGAGAGGGCGTAGGTCATACCAATGGTGGGAATAGTGGTGACGATTTCACCAAGCTTGAGCTTGTAGAGGATGGTGGTTTTTCCGGCGGCATCGAGACCGACCATCAGAATTCGCATCTCCTTCTTCCCCCACAACCGGTCGAAAAGCTTCGAAAAGGCGAGACCCATGTTTGCGGATTGAGGCTTCGGAGCCTATGTGACTGTCTATAGGAGTAGAGGATCTGAGGTGAGAGGCGCAAAGGTCAGCGAGGCCGAAGACGGATGTTGATAAAGGACGACGTGGCGAGGGACTTTGAGGCGGCGAGGGGTAAAAAAGGAACAAGACGGCGCAAGGCTAGGCAAGCTGAGACAGGGATAGGAGGGATATATGCCAAGGGAGAAGGAGGCTGGATATCTGGTGATGGTGGAGGAGGCGGGAAGTCTTTATGGGTTGAGTGTCGCGAAAGGACACCTAAGATGATGAGCGAGGCAGCGATCAAAGAGGACAAGGTCATCATGGACCAGGACCATCAGCGCCTCTCTCCATCATCATCATCCTTGGCCATGTCCAGGCTGCCACATTCGCCCAATGTTGCCGGCTGTGCTCGGTCTGCCTCTGCTCGAGTGGCCTCGAGAACGGATCAACGGGGATAGCAAGGCGGCGACGGCATTGAACGGGCGGCGACAACGGACACGAGGGGAGGGGCGACAGCGCAAGACAAGGCCCGCGACCATGACCATGAGGCCATCACCAGCGGGATAGCAGCAGCGACGACAATCGCAGCATTCGACAACCAAAAAAAAAACACAAGGCTTCAACTTACTGGATCGTGGGGCGGTCCTTTGTGTGGTGGTGCAGAAAAAACGACGGCGACGATGGGGGTGCAGCGCTGTCGAGTGGTTTGGACTTGTCGGTGTAGAAGTGGACAGGACGGAAGAGACAACGGCTCAAAAGTAGGACAGGAGGGGTTGCTTCTTTTAGGTGGGCTTTTTTTCGGGCCTTGGGCTGCTGCTGAGGCTGGGAGGGGGCCGCTGGGGAACCGTGAGCTGGTGGAGGGCTGGTTACTGGCCCGTGTGCTGGACCTCTGGCCTTTTTCAGGGGAGTCTGGAGGGGCACGAATGGGCCATGTATCTGCACCGCCACAGCTGGGCCACATACAGCTGGGCCACTACCTGGGTACCTATTCCTGGGATAAGAGCTGAGAGAGTTCAATAGAGAGTTCAATGATGGAATGAATGCTCAGGCCACCGCATATATATAATGATATCAGATGCTGCCGTATCCAGACACGAGCATCAGGGCCCGCCCATCTTTGAGCTATCGAGTCGTCAATGGCACTTCCATTGTCACTGTCATTGTCACTAAGGTAGCCCAGTCACCCGCCACCCGTAAGCTTGCTCCATCACTCCCACTCGATCCTCAATACCAGAGCGCCGCGCAATCGTGGCCCGCCCATCCCTTTTTCAAGGTCCAAGTCACACCTAAGGACAGATAACCTTCCAAGTCCCAAGTGTATGTAAGCCGGGCTCGCTCAAGCCACACGCTTAAAAGCCCATCGGGCCCCACATACCCACTTGGCCCCTTTTAGGCTGGGGAGGCTCGGGATTGGCTTGAATTTTGCCCGCGGTTTTGGCCAAGCTGGCAGCAGCAGAGGACAGCCCTGCCTGGACTGGAGCTCTTCGGTAAATCCGTGGCTGAACCGGCCAACTCCCTCCCTCCGCGTCCCCTGGAAAGGTGTCAATTCGTAGGTCGCGATAAGTGTAGCTCCAACAAGGGGAATTGAAGATTAACGACGGGGACCTGATACGCATGACAATCAACCCCAGATAAGATCGCATACGCCAAACGAACCTCCTCTGAGCGATCGTCAACTCCGAATTCCTCTCAATCAACCGCTGCCATGTACTTCCTCACTGCCGCGAGGGCCTTCGTCGCCGCCGCCGTCTTCCAAGCCGTCGCCGCTCACAACATCGTCCTGCCCGCCCACGGCCGCGAGTGCTTCCACGAGGCCCTCCACAAGGATGACACTATGACTGTCACCTTCCAGGTCGGCGACCGGGAGTTTGGCAGCGCAGGCAACCTCGATGTCGACTTTTGGGTACGTTGTCCCCTATATCGACAGGCATCAGAGGCAGCAGCCATGCTAACTGCAGTGTTCTGGACAGATCTCCAACCCAGCCGGCCAGTACGAGACCAACGAGAAGAGCATCTCCAACGGCGACTACACCTTCACCGCCAAGCACGACGGCAAATACGTCTACTGCTTCGGCAACGAGAACTGGGGCGCCAACACAAAGGAGGTCTCCTTCAACGTCCACGGAATCGTCTACGTGAGCGAGTCTGATATGCCTACCGATCCCCTCGACCGTGAAGGTGAGTCACGTCCTCCCTGTAATCTGCCACGTCCAACCTCTTGCTGACTGACTTGAACGTAGTACGCCGCCTCTCCGACCTCCTTGACCAGGTCAAGGACGAGCAACAATACATCGTCATCCGCGAGCGCACCCACCGAAACACCGCAGAGAGCACCAACAGCCGAGTCAAGTGGTGGAACATGTTTGTCATTGGCGTCGTCATTGGCGAGTCTCTCTTCCAGGTCTGGTGGCTGCGCCGCTTCTTCGAGGTCAAGCGTGTGGTTTAAGGGGGATGATCAAGACTCACGACGAGGGGCTGCGGGAACACCTGGAGGTGCTGTTTGTTTGGTACCCGCGATTGCGAGGAACATATCGGCGCAAAACTGGGAGAGCCTTGGGAACTGGATGGAATGCTATTCAAAAGGTGCAGCCGAGATCTGCGCACTTGTGATAATAGAGAGCGTGTACAAAAGAAAAACATTCAAGTCCGACCAGAAGAAGCATTAATCAGACTATAACCGGATACGGTCTCATATTCAAGGCATTCCAGCTCATAACTACCTCAGTTTAAATCCTACGTCCAGGCTTACTCTCTCTATATATACTACAGCGCCTGAAAGCTTCAGAAACATCATCCAGGTCGTTAACATGCCATCGACATATCTCATTCCTTCCAAGCCAAGACATGGATCCCATAGACAAGACAACGCAAGAAAGCAGACCCTAACGCCAACCCAGAACTCCAAACAACTTTACATGATCAACTAGCAAGAGGCTCTACGCCCCAGGATCAGACTGGGGGGCTTCACCTTCTTCCGCACCGCCCTTTGGAGCCTCAACAGGCAGCTCAACCTCCTTGACAGGATGCAGCAGCATCGGTGGGAGACACATCCTCCCTTCGCCGCCGCGCATGTTGCCGACACCCTTGCCCTTCTTGCTCTTATCCTCGGTTGACTCAAACTCCTCACCTCCGTCATTGTTGACCCGGAGGCCTAGCCATCGACGGTACATGTTGGGAGCGAAGCCCGAGTTGTAGAACCACGAGAGGCCATGCATGTTGTGCTCCCGGTCGCCGAAGATGCTCGTCCGCGCACCGCCGCTGGACCCGTCGCGCCCGTTGTTGAACACCTGCGCCATGTACGCTGTCGGCCAAGCCCGGTCGACGTAGACGGGGTGCGGCACTGAAACGGCCTTGTAGCCGTGCTGAAGAGCAACGGTGGCGGGCCACATCTCGGGGAAGGCAAACTGCTTCTTAAAGGCCGTCATCTTGTGCATGGTCGTGAGCAGTCGGCGGGACATGCGCGAAGTGGTGATGATGTTGGCACGGCGCGGCGGCAGGCCATCGGTGCGGTTGAAGCCCGTGATATCCTCCTTGAGACCCCATGTTGTACCATCGGGGTTGAAGATAGGATTCAGCGCAATGTAATCAGCCTCCTCACCGACGCCCCATTGGTAGTGGTCCTTCTCGTACGATGTAGGCGCAACAGGGTCCTTGTGAGGCTCAAACCAGTCGTCGTCATCCTTGGGGCGAAGGGGTCCCCAAACGGTGCGGTCGCCATGTGTGTCCGAGTCAGGAGACTTGCCGTCAAGGCCAGGGATGCCCTTCCAGACGTTGTCAGCGCCAACGACACCCATCTGGCTTTGCACACGAGCCATCTGCGAAAAGTCTTCCCAGGTACCGTGAGCGCCAGGGAAATAGAACCGAGAGTTGCGCTCCCAGAGACCCTTTCGAGGCTGCTCCTTAGACCAGTTCTCGAGTTTGCTGAAGAGGTCGTAGTAGTGGCCAGTGTAGCGGACATCCATCTCCCACTGCCAGAAGAAGTCATACTCGGGATGCATATAGGCAAAGTACTGCATCGCCATTGAGAGACCACGGTACACGCCGTGAACAGGCAGGTCTGGGCCACGGCTGAAGAGGTCGTAGACACCTTGATACAGCGCCAGCATCTGCGTCTCCGACCACAGTGTCACCAAGCCCCGGAACTCCTCAGGGATGGCTTCCTCGATTCGCGATTGGTACGTCTCCTGATCGGCCCAGACAGGATGAGCAGCCTCGTTCTTGACCTGGACCAGCAAGTGAATATCGTAGCGACCTCCCGACTGAACAGCGAGCTCTGAGATTAAGGATCGAATATTGGCGATGTCGTCCTCGCGCCAGGTGTACTCGTCCCAGCACCGAACGACGACGGCAGTCCTCGACTTCTTGATTTCAGTTTCATGTGTCTTTGTCTCGGAGGGTGCTTTCGAGCCAGGCTTCTCTGCCTTGATCTTGTCGACCTTGGTGTTTGTCTTGTCGACCTTGCTGTCCGTCTTATCCGGTTTCGTCTTGTCGGTTGTTCCAGTCTTGGGTTCCTCAGATTTAGGTTTGTCCGCCTTGGTATCCTCGACTTTAGGGGTAGTAGTCTCCTTTCCTGCCTTGATTTTATGCTCCTCGACGACACGAGCCACGAGAGAGGAAGAGGGCTTGGGCGGCTTCGGGTCGTGGACGAAGAAGCCATGAGGTGTGAGAGTCTTGGCGGGGAGCTCCTTGAATCGAGCTTGGTTATCCTTGAAGCAACGTCTCTGGACATCAGCCCAGTCAACTTGTCGGTAGTCAACCTTGGGAGTCTTGTCCCAGACAGCGTCAGATCCATCCTTTTGGCCATGCTCGCCGACGCTGAGTCCACCGTTCCTCGAGGAATAACCAAATCCATACGGTCCGTAGCGACCGTAGCGATCGAAGCAAATGTCTTCGGGCAAGTTCAGCACCTCGTAAGATCCCACGGCATGTTCGGGGAACCCCTGGGGACGACCATTGTAGTACCTGAGCTGCGGTACTCGGACGGTGCGTTCGGCGTCAATAAAGCATTCTTGGATGTTCGCCTCTTCACTCCGGCCGGCGTAGCCGTCCCAGCCGTGGCTTCCAGCGAGACCTCGCTTGGTAGACTTGGACTCGTCCTTTGATTTGTCGTCGGCTTCTTCCTTGACATCCTCCTTGGCCGTCTCCTTGACCTCTTCCTTGGTGTCGTCTTTGTCATTGTTTTTCGATTCGGCTGCGTCCTTGGTGTTTTGCTTGGGCTCGTCTGTACCTTTGGACTCTTCGTCGTATTCCTTAGTGGCAGCCTTGTTGGTCTCATCACTGTCCTTTTCGCTCTTGACTTCGTCCTGGCTTTCCCACTTGTTGCCCTCTCCAAGCATTTCAGGCTCATCCTTGACACGAGGCCATTCAGGCTTAACCTCTTCTATAGTAACCAAAGTCTTCAGTCCTCCATAGTATCTCTCCAGGAACGGAAACTTCTCCCATGCGGGAGGAGGGGGCGGTCGACTTTCCACCTTGCCATTCGCTACCTTCCAGTTCTCAACCTGGCTAGCACGGACGAGACTAAGAATCATGATGACAATGAAGCCTATCACACTGCAGCACAAGTATCGTGTGACTTTTGTTGGCAAGCGGTAGGGATAGACTCTGGCGATCTTGCGACCAATGGGTAGAGGCTTCTTCTTATGCTTGGGCAGCATCAAGAGTCCGCTAGAGGCAGATCCGGAGGCGTGTCTTGAGGAGCCCGGAGAGGAGCTGCCAGGCGAGTAAGGCTCATCATCATATTCGTCAGAGGAGTAATCGTCGTCCGAGTATCGTTCCTTGGTCGGGGAATCGACCTTTTGGTAGAGTGGTAGTTTGGGCTCGCGCGGCCGCAGTGGGTTGGAGAGTAGACCCATGATGGGAGCTGGTCCTTCTATCTAAGCTAAAGGTGAGTCAATGTGAATGGAATGCGAGGTCTCGGGACTGACTATCGGGTAAAGCTCCCTTATTACGCCCAGTTGGGGCAGTTTTCGAGGTTCAACGACCAAGCGTGCTCGTAGCTGGAATAGGTTTGTCCTTGTATATGGAGAAGAATGAAGAATCACCCGTAGTAGTATCGCGAGATTTCCACGTCAACAAATATCATGAAAGTGAAAAAAACTGGAAAGAGGTCCCTTTCGACTGTGCCGAGAACTTTTGGCCGCATTGGTACCATAGCTGTGTCGTCATTCGCTCGATTTATTTTGTTACGGATCCAGTGGTTGCGGGGGCAACAGGCGAGGAGTTCAGCCCCTTACAACCTTACGGTGGATGTGTATAAACTAGAGTATTACTATTTGCACCAACACATAATGCTAGCCGCACCAACAGTGTCACGTGACATAGAAAATTCTCCTAGCCTGTGACCTAATTTCTATTTTCTCTTCTCCTATACTATTTTTACGAGCGCATTTACTTACAGCCGCGATCGAAGCCGCGATTGAAGAGTCACGATTGAAAAGCCGCAATTGGAGCCGCGATCGAAGCCGTAATTGAAGCTATACTCGGCTGAAGAGGGATTTCTAACGATAACGCGGGCGGTGTCTGTATCACGTGACGTAGAACCTTATGTATCCGTGCCGAAGGTGGGGCGGACCCCTGTTGTTGGTGCGGCTAGCATTATGTGTTGGTGCGAATAGCAATACTCATAAACTAACCTATGCCCACTAAGTTAGCGTGACCCCTGCTCTACAAAGTGGAGGAATACGCGGGTCCTTGGGAATATAAACTAACCCCTACTTTAAGAAGCTCTGATTAGTTACGAGATACCCATAGGTTAGTTTACGTGTCTATATAATATTAATAAATTCTTAATGTATTAAGGATCTATTCTTAATATATTAACCCCAACCCCTAAAATATTTACTTTCTAACTCTAACCTTACTCTAATCTTAACCCTAGCCCGAGTCCTATCCTCTAACCCTAGCTACTAACCCTAATCATAATGCATTAATAATTCATCTTTAATGCATTATGATTAGCATAGGTTAGGTTTGAGGTGGGGCGACCTAGTTTTATATCTACTTTGTGGAGCAGGGGTTACGCCAACTTGGTGGGTACAGGTTAGTTTATGTACATACCTTACGTGAGCTGAAGCTTTATGCAACAACCCATGTATTTATTGGCGGTGAGAGACCTTCGATTATTACTGCATAGGAATTGATCGCTGAGGGGATCCCTCTCGTCATGCTCCTAAACCAACAGCTGAAGACTTCCATTCACATGCTCAAACACCCAGCTCAAACCCCTTGAGCTTGATTGACCGGCATGGAGAACGTCAGGAGAGAAACAAGATAACAGGCTGGCTTTTGCTGACACGGGAGATATTGATCATGAAGCTCTCTGCAGAAACGCAGTCAACCCTGGCGCTCCCGGCGTTAGCACAAGCGTCTAGATAGCAAGTCTGACCATTGAGTTGAGGCTGTATTCTCTTGGGTAGCACTCAATGTGGACGGCGGCATCTTGTTCCTCCCCGTCGCCGGCAAGTGTAGATGCGCCGCCGCCGCCGCCCGTGTTGTGACGGGGCCCAATTGGCGTCGTCCCATTTGCTCATCCAAGACTCTGCAACCTCAAACCAACGTCATGGCTTCAGCGCCAACAAGCCCCCGCGCGGGGAGGATCAGGAGGTCAGAGAGGCGCTGTGCCATGCGCTACGACGTGTGGACGTTCAGGGTATGCCGCCAAGAGCTCCAGGTAGTACAGCGAGCTTGGTTTCAGCGAGGAATACAAGGAGCCGCCCGCTGCCCTTTAATAAGTTAGCCTTTCCGTCTGCGGCTGATCAGTCTCTTCCGTTGTAAGGGCTGCGCTTTGGCTGCGCATATCGGCATTGTCGGCCTCGAGTCTGGTTGGATGCTCCTGAACGTCAGATGACGATCCCCTCTTGTTACTCGTCTCCTACAAGACAGATTTCCCTGCTCTTGTGAGATTTCGGAAACGGCAGAAAAAGTTATAAATCAGCTGTCCCTGGCTCATTCTTTTGTCGTGAAAGGACTTTGAGATCTTGTCAAGGGCTTTGATCATCAATAAATATCACATCACACTTACACGGGCATCGTCGATCTCATCGCCCCCATCACAAACCCCGTCTGTGGCATTTTGGCAGACGGATTCCTCAAAGAAAACCATACTGCAAGACAGAAGCCATTGCATCAATCGTCGCCATGTCCATCGCCGTCACATCAGCCAAGACTATCGCCTCGCCTCCTCCCGATCTCCAGAGCGAAGTCGAGCTTGAGTCTCTCAAGATTTCATATCTTCACCGTCAACAAGCTATCTCCATAACCCTCGACGGACCAACCATCTTCCTATCTGCCCTCGCCCTCGTCCTCCTCGTCCACTTCCTTGAACCCTACCACGCCGAGGTCCTCATTGGTCTTACCCCCCTAGTTCTGCTTGTCCGCAACGATTACAGGAACTTCCTCAACCTGGGGCCCGGCGGCACACCCTCAACCTTTGCCGGTTACTTGCGCGTATCTTGGTTTCGTTTATGGTCTCTACACGATCCATTTGCACCCCCGGCACCTGATCCCTCATGCCTCCCAACGTCGGGAATCCTACGGCGGTGCTCCCTACCGTATCGCGCAGGACCGCGTCCTGTTGTCGCAGGCATCGCGCCTCAGCGTCAGCTTGACCAGCATGGGTCTCGGGACTGCTACCGTGCCCTTCGTTGGTCCATGGCGAAGCTAGCGAACCGTAGCCCCAAAAAGTTCGGCACTGAGAAATCATGTGTCGAGAAGCACGGTCTGGCGCTCTTTGCAAGGCATCCGGTGCAGACCAACTGCCAGGGTGAGATCTGCCATGTCCACGACTCAGACCACTCGATGCACATGTGTCTTCATCCCGATGATATCAAGGACGTGCTAGAAAAGGGATGGGGCCAGAGACATCCTCTCGCCTGGCGAAGTCGATTCCTCAAGAGCCCAGTGTCCCCCGACTTTGTCCTGATTTACGCACCAAGAGGTGAGATCTGTAGTAATACTGCTTATCGTTTCCGGCACTCTGGCTAACATGACTCTTGAATTAGACGAACAAGAGCTGCAGGTGATATACAATATCATCGAGGCGGCTATCTGGTATACCGTCGCTGAAGATGTCGAGATGGACATATGTCCCAAGTCCACCTGAACCTAAATTGACCTAGTGACAAGGAAAGGGACCGGACTATGCTCGTAGTTTGGATTATTCAAGCCTTATCTATTGTCCTTTCTCTTTGGGGTTATTATGGGTATCTTACAGCCTCGTTAAAGTGTCCACAGCGGCAGCGTCTTCAATCCGAGTCCTCCTCATTCTGCTCCTCCTTGGACTTATTGAACTTCTCCTTGCCCGTTGCCAAGAAAGCCTCCACCGTCCGGCCATCGAAACTCCTTCCATGCATGAGATTAATGCATGCGAGGGCTGATTCGGCATCCTTGAACTTGATGGAGACGATGCCTTCAGGCTCTTGGTCGAAGAGCACCACGTTTGTCACGGTGCCCAGTTTGGCGCATTCCTCTCGGATATCCTCCTTGATCTCCAGTAGCGCGGCTGGGTCCTCCTCAAGCTCTGCCAGTGTAAACATGTGCCGTAAGATGACCAGCTTGTCCCATTTCGTCGCTGCCTCCGGTTGTCCCGAGTATGGGAGATCATCGTCCCAGTCAGCCAGCTTCGCGTCCAACTTTTGTGTCTTCTTGATAATCTTTTGCCGATCGCGGTTGTTTTGCTGTGGCTTCCGCTCTGCACCGGCATTGCCCTTTTCGCCAGCGGCAGCACTGTCCTGGTCGTATTTGACCTTCTTATAGCTCGACTCTGCAGCCTGAACCCGTATCCTGCCCTCACGCGTGCCACTCGCGGTAATTCTGAAATCTGTATCATCGAGGAGCATGATGGCCATCTCAACGCTCTGGGGCTTGAAGAACACAACCAAGGCGTCGCCTTTGAAGTTGCCCTCGAGGTCGGCATATAACTTGATTCGTGGCGCACCGCTGTCGATTTCCTCGGCGACGACGCCGCACTTTCGGGAAAAGAGCTCATGTACTTCTTCGATAGTGGTGTCGGCAGGAAGACCAGTAACATAGACGGCAGTGTTTTGTTTCGGCTGTGGAGGCGCTTTTTGCTTCTTCTTCGGTCGCGCAGGTTTTGACGTCTCTGGAGTCTGAAAGGACAGGGTTAGCTTAGCTGTGTTCTTGATCAAGCGCCGAGAAAATTGTCCCTCATATGCAGCTATACTCAGTTGCTTCGCAATTCGCAAAGGGAACCTCGACTTACCTCTGAATCATGGCCTAAGCCGTTCTTGCGCTTCTTGTAACTTCCGTCTTCATCTCCTTGCGACATATGCTCTCCAAAGCTCTCGTGCGAATCAAAGGGATCCGGTTCCAACGGTTCGTCGTCTGCGAGCGTCCATCGCTTCAGATCAGCGTCGAATTTGTACTCGTTGCCGTCATCGTGGACCGCGATGAACTTATTGTCGAGCTTGGAGAATGATATGCGATCATCGCCATCGAATTCGCGAGTGTCTGTAGGGAATGGAAGCTCCATTACGGTGATGCGCTCGGGATCACAAGGTTCAAACTAAGAGCTGAACCAAGATACGCGCTGCCTCAGAATCAGAGATGAAGTTGCTAAGTCGAGGCGTGTGTACCTGGGGCGCGACTGCGTGAGTACGGGTACGTCAGTGAGCTTTCTGCTTTCTGCTGAGCGTGGGGCCGCCGGGCCCACTTCTACACCTACCCTCAGATGCGCTTGTACTAAATAATACGACTTCCGTCTATCTATATCTTTAGTACTTACCTACTTCTAGGTATCTATCTAGCTAGGTACAAAAGAGTCAAGGTCCTTTCCATTCAACAGAGAGCGTCTTCATAGCAACTGTATAAACTCGCGCCAATTGCATGAGTGCAAACTCGTTCACTTTGAATCTTGATTTACAATGATACAAAATCAGCATCAATAGCACCAATATGCCATCGAGTTGCTGCATCACACTGACTAGAATAACAATCAACGATGGTTTGATTGCTTATATAGATATCAAGACTATGGAGCAAGTCGAGACAATATTTCGTTGCGGTGCCTCACTTTTTCTCCTCCTCGACTGTCTTCTTGACACCTTCGACAAAGGCCTCAACTGCCTGCCCTCCACCCATCGGCATTCCACTTCCTCGTAGGTATCCGCCATCCTGAACCTTCACCCCAAGAGCGTCCGCAATGCTTGGCAACCCTCCGTCGCGAATGGCCATGGTCAAGCTTGCCAGCGCTTGGTTAAACTGGGGACTGCGAAGCACCTTCTTGAGAAGGATCCGCTTGTCCCCGAGTGAAAGGGAGGCCTTTGCGGCTTCCACAGCGGCAGCTGGTGGATCGGATTTTCCATCGACAGCATCTGATGAACCGCTTGCTAGAACAACGACGGCTGGCGGTAGGTAGCTGATCAGGATGTCGGCAAATTCCTCGGGGGCGGAATCGATCATAGGGACTGTGATCGATGACGGCAGCAAGTGGTTGAGATACGGATACGCCTTGTCAGCGCTTTGTTGTTGCTGTCCCCCAGAGAGTCCAGGCTGTCCCCGAAGAGAGTCCAAGAAGCTCTTCACAGCGGCAGCAGCATCAGGGGCGGACGAGGAGGCCCTGAAACAACGTCAGCGCTGTCACATTTGAAATTAAACACCACAGATCCAGCGTGTAGGCACGAGTTCCCAATTCTTCTCGTCAACGCGAGAGTGTCTAGTTTTACACTGCTTGACCCGCTTCCCAGATCCAGTGATGCACAAATCAAGTCCCATTTAGCGCGCACGCCGTCCTGTTGAACCATGCAAAGGGAATCACCTACGCTCTCGCACCATCAGCCCCACCCTCTCTCGAGCCCGAGCCCTCCTCTCTGACATCTCCTCCGGTAGCATCAGGGCCCGCGCCACCGCTGCCGCTTCCACGGTGGCCATGAGAGTCACCATGGCCCTGGGCATCCTCCATGGCTTCATCACCATCGTCGGGTCGATCATCGTTGTTGCGAACAGCGGCAAGCTCCCCGGTCACATTGATCTCATCGCCCTGTAGCAAACGGTGAACAATGTCACCAATCTTGCGATCCCGAGGACTGAAGTAGCTGGGGTCTCCGTTCCGGCTCTGAGGCTTCGATTGCAGCCAGAAGAGGTGGCGTTGGGATGAGGAAGAGAACTTCAGAACGAATATGCGGCCGTCGGTCTTGGAAGTGGGTTCAGGAGTCATCGTGTATTCGTAGGGAACAAAGCTGCCATCGGTAGGAACCATGATTAGGTCAAGCTCAGCTTGGTCCAAAGGGTCGCTCCGCTTCCGCCAGCAGAAGTGCACCAGATCTGCCCTATTGTCAGCCACGTCGCAAAGCCTGCGCAAAAGCAACCATCAACGTACCATCCTCGGAGTATAGGTAGACGTAGCCCGGCTCAGGTTGCGGCTTCACCTTGTAAGGCTTAGACGAGGTCTACGGTAAGGCGAGTTAGCGGGTGCTACTGGAACCCCAACAGTGGTGACAAGAGACGTACATCGACCTCGCACTGGCCGGCTTTGAATGTGATGATCGGCGAGATTGGCATGATTGGTAGTTCTCGAGGTTGTCGAAAAGAATGGGAGGGAGAATCGCAGAAGTTCTGAACAGGATAATGCGTAGAAGATGGAGGTGTCAAGCTCAAGCTCGTTGGCGCCTCTGAGTTGACAAGGCTGCAGGAGCTCTTACGTCGTCGAGCACCTGCCAGTTAGCTCAGCTGGGGCTACTTGCAGGGGCTCTGCGGGCTTGTGGCGCAGGAACTGCCCGCCCGATCGGCCCGTCGTTTATCCATTCACCGCCGCCACGTTCCCCTCGCAACTGATGCCACTTGCTGCCCCATTCAATAATTTGGGTGAAAAATCTCATAAACCCCACCTTGGACATCGACCAGACAACCCATTTTCTTCCTCGCAATCTCCCCAGCTCTACAAATACCCGACCTTCTTCTTCTTCTCTTTTCAACTCTACATCCTTCAAAATGGGCTTTACCGACCTCCTTACCGATGCTGGAGCTTCCGGTATGTTTCTGCCTGGCATCTCTGCCTGCGCCAATCTTTTCCGCGCCGCAGTCACTGACAGTTGGTCTCAGTGCTCAACAACTGGTTGAGCACCCGATCTTACATTGTCGGGTATGTATCTCTCCATTTTCTTCTAAACTTTGTCCCGTTCTTCCGAGTTGGACACTTCTATGATGAGACAAATTGGTCCGTGTTTCAGAGGCGGACTCAAGACCCGCCGATTGACGAAACAACCAGCACTCTGTGCATCTCTGAGTCGACTTTGCGCAACCATTTTTATTCAAAATCTTGAAAAAGGCGATGTACTAACACTCGCCCTAGCCAAAACCCCTCGCAGGCTGATGTCGCCACCTTCAAGGCGCTGACCTCTTCCCCTGACGCCGAGAAGTACCCCCACGCTGCTCGATGGTACAAGCACATTGCCAGCTACGAGAGCCAGTTCGCCACTCTCCCCGGTGATGCTGCCGCTTCCTACACCACCTACGGCCCTGAGGTCGCTGAGGTGACCATCAACCCTGCCAAGGCTCCTGAGAAGGAGGAGGCTGGTGACGATGACGACGTCGACCTGTTCGGCAGCGATGACGAGGAGGAAGATGCTGAGGCTGTCCGCGTCCGTGAGGAGCGATTGGCCGAGTACAAGAAGAAGAAGGAGAACAAGCCTAAGGCTGCTGCCAAGTCTATTGTCACCCTCGACGTCAAGCCCTGGGGTAAGTCGCTCTATTCGCCGACTGGCAGGATCTAACTAACAACTCATAGATGATGAGACCGACATGAAGGCTATGGAGGACGCCGTCCGCGCCATTGAGATGGACGGTCTTGTCTGGGGTGCCTCCAAGCTGGTTCCCGTTGGTTTCGGTGTACGCAAGCTGCAGATCAACATGGTCATTGAGGACGACAAGGTCTCCGTGGCCGATCTCGAGGAGACGATCCAGGAGCTCGAGGACTACGTCCAGTCCACCGACGTTGCTGCCATGCAGAAGCTGTAAAAGTCTGCCAGTAACTGTCACGACACGGATATGGACATGATGAGGCACGACGGTGATTATTTACGACCGACGAGACTTGGAGTCTCTCGAACGAGCCACATGAAGGGGGAAATAGTCATGAATCCTAACCCTCGTACCCATAGACGATGAAAGTAAAAAAAAAATTGTAACGGCATATTTGCACCAAGATGAATGATCAGTTTTTGTGATGCATACAATCAGCCAGATGTCTTCTGTGCATGGTGTCTATCACACCCGTTATCTTTATTAATTTAAATCTTGACGTAAATGAAAATTTTTATCGAGTTTCTCACCCAGCTAGACCCCAGGAGATCTGCACGCAGAGATTGAGGAGGGGTAATTTTACGCTGCAATTATCAGGTAATATCGCTTTAGACGGTATTTTGGCGGGGTAGATGGAATCCTGTTCGTCTAACAGCGCGACATGCCGAGCAACTAGTCGCGTCCCAGCTGCATCTATTACGCGACACCAAATTTCTCTTGTAACGAGATGGGGATGCCATCGTTCGAGACATAGCAAAACAGGATCCCCCCAAAGTGCGTCGCTCAAACTGTCAGCGATTCTGTTCTCACTACAGGGAAAGGACATGCGAATGCTCACCTTGTCTTCCTGAGCGTACATTGTCTGGGCTGGCTGCACTATGTATGGCGACCTGGGCAACAAGCTGGTATAACCCTCTTTGCGACTCTTGTTATTTTGCTGCAAATTCCACTAACTCACGACTCCAGGTCCAAAATGCCAAGCGAACTCAGAATCTGACCCATCTTCCCCCGTACCAAGCCGAGATCGTTCGCGCCGTGACACGAGAAGTAAGGGACCTGGACAAGGATGTGGCAGAGCTGCTCGAGCCGTTCCAGGGCTCCTTCGACCCGAGTGCCGACCAGGCTGTTGCTTGCACGTTGTTGGTGAACCACCTGTCGATGCGAAGGAATAAGCGGTGCTTGCTTGCGTATCATCGGACGCGGACGGACAAGCTAGAAGAGCTGGTGTGGAACGGCTCTGATGTGGTCGATCTGTCTGGCCAGCAAGTGCGCGACTCTTCTGGCACGTCTGCCGCTGGTGGAGGATCATCTGGGGCCGGCGATGGCTCAACCAGCAGTCTAAGCCCACAGGAAGAAGAGTATGTCCGGCAGTACAGCGACCTGCTGGCGGCGTACAAGGGCCAGTGGACCGACATCGACCTTACAGGCAGCCTAGAGCCGCCTCGAGATCTATTTATCGATGTGCGGGTGCTAAAAGATGCCGGCGAGATCCAGACGGAGTATGGGTAAGTAGCATGTTGACGTGCCGACTGTGAGGAGCTCAGCTGACCGCCATTGCAGAGCTATTACATTAACCAAGAACAGCCAGTTCTATGTTCGCCAGGGAGACGTCGAGCGGCTCATTGCACAGGGATATTTGCACAAGCTGGGCTAAATGGTCCAGAGCCTAGATTTTGGCTAATGTCGCATTTTGCTTTAGATTATTATACCCTGTGTTACGAATTATATGATCACATGTCAGATGCTGGAATAACCCTGTTCTTTATTTACGACTGTGGTATTTCTACAAGCCACATCACTTAGCACGCTTTGAAGCTACAGTCGTTAGTGCAACCTTGCATGCCTCGTTCATGTGACCGTCAAAATGGCTTTTGCTGTCGATGGGCGTATACTTGTATGTTGCAAATAAGAGGACCGTTATTTACAATCATACATAAAAATAAACAGCAGATCTAGCAAGGATGAGTAGAGAGAGGTGGGTGGGCCTATTCTACCATCAACTTGAGTTTACTTGTGAAAATCATAAGCCAGTACACACTATCTTCGTAGCTCGTAACCCGCTCTGTTTGTTAACGAAAGCTTGTGCGATCTCGGAAGTCTGCTGTTATAAAAAGGGATGAATGAAACATGCCTTCTAGTTGCATTTGTAGTGAGAGAGCCTGTTGGTAACCATTGCGAAAGGATTGCAGGACCTAACTCGAGGTTGTCCCACCAATGCCGCCTCTTTCCACAGAAAGTTGTTGGTTGCTGAGACTTTTACACTCGTCAAAGATTCAATGGTGGTTCCGCATTCTCAGAACCTCGTATCGAGAATTGCGTGTGTTTTTCTCCTCTTGCACTTTTCACAGGTTGGTTCGGCCCGCACGGCGAAGACTCGGCGGCCGTTGGGATCCATGGGTTAGGTTGCATCTCCTGGGCCGTGGCGGCTGTTAGTGGGTTCTCTAGCGGGTCAATGCGCAGGAGAAAAGCTAGCTGCAGCGCGTGTCAATCCTGCTGCATCCATGGCTGTAAGCCAAGGTTTCATTGCAAGAACTAAGACCTCACATAACTAGTGTCTTTTTTCAACCGCAAGAGGGAGGCGAATTTCGGCCGATACCAGGTTGTTGGTCGGGAGATTGGGAGTCCTCTTTTTGCTGGTCCCGGGCCGTTTTCCAGGTTTTGAGATTCGTCTCTGCGGCCACCCAAGTCTGATAGTGCCATGACATGACCCACCTCGATCGGTTATTGAGTTTCGTCACTCCATTCCATCCCCACGAAACCTTTGGAGGACCTGAACCTCGAATGCTTCTATTCTTTCTTCTTTGGCTTTGTTTTGTTTAAGCCTCCCTCTTCTTGTCTTGGCCCCTGAAGAACCGGACAAGAAAGAATCTGCCCTACTCTTTTTTTTCCAACGCTCATGAGATATCTCTAGCAGCTAGCCAGCTAGTAGCTGCATCCTGCGCTCTCAAGTGTTTTTTGCGGGCTGGGAGCACATCATCATGTCTTCGCCGCTCGGCTTCACCCCATGGCGAAGGAGGGCATTGAGCTCGACTTCGCAAGGCGATCGCGATCAATCTAACTTGCAAAGCACCGAACCATCGAGTCCTCCGAATCCTCACCATACACATAGCGCTCACGTCCCAATTGCCGTGAGGCCGTCCTCGATACACTCTGCTTCGGGCCACCGAGAGCCCATCAGGTCTTTCATCCACGGATCTGTGCGAGACAGTCTAGGTGGGCGCAACCAGCCTCTCACAACACTCCAACTTGAAGCTGATCTTCATGTCTACTCTAGCGCCAATCAATAGTATTCAGAATGCCCAGTCAGTCCGCGAAGATACCGCAGAGCTTGCCACCTACCTGCTCTTGGACCCCAAATCCCAACAGAGCCCAGCTTTCCTCCAGCGCGCCAGGTATTCCTACCAAGAGGCTGTCGAGTCCGATGCCGGCGATGATGTTTCCGTTGCCGACAACGCTCGCTCCTCCCAAACAATAGTCGAAGTCTCGGAGCCGCCATCACCAGAGGCCCGGGAAATAGAACCAGAGGAGCATGCCGGGCCATCGATGCTGGCGAACCTCCTCAAGAGGTCACCTCCCCAGTCGATTGCGCAAGGCCAGCCAGACGTCAGCGATCACGATCGCGATGAAAACGGCGACGAAGAACAAACCGAACCCCATCCAGCGGGCCATCACACAGACGATGCGACCGAGCAAACTCCTCTCCTTGCGCAGATAACCTCGAACGGTCGGCGGTCTTATATGTCTGATCTGGAGGGCCAGAAGGCCCAGCCGAAGCATCCATGGATTAGTAGTCTTGTTGAGGTTGGCCACAAGATGGAAGAGCGAATGACCCATGGCGTTGCAGTCGCTGTCAACCCGAGACGATGGGACCGCAGTGCGCTCTGGAAAAACGTGGTACTCACTCCAGTTTCGTGTCTCCCTGCTGTTGCTGTCGGTCTCTTACTCAACATTCTGGATGCTCTATCTTATGGTAAGTTTGTTTGGTCATGAATATGGCATCTAATGGCTAACCAAACTAGGCATGATTCTCTTTCCGTTGGGCAAGCCAATCTTCTCTCATCTTGGCTCGGCTGGAATCTCAGTTTTCTATGTTAGCACCATTGTTTCGCAGCTTACGTTCTCCTCCGGGAGCATCTTCAAAGGCGCCGTTGGCTCTGAGCTGGTTAGTTATCATGCTTTCACTTTCCTGCCTGTGGTTCACTAACACGACTTAGATTGAGGTGGTTCCTTTCTTTCATAATATGGCTGCAAAGATCACTGAAGTTGTTGGGGAGGACAACCCGGATGCCGTGATCGCCACCACTATTGTGTCATTTTCTGTCAGCGCCATGTTGACCGGTCTCGTCTTCTACCTCATGGGCCGCTTCAAGGTTGGCTACATGGTGGGCTTTATCCCTAGGCACATCTTGATTGGCTGTATCGGCGGTGTTGGGTGGTTCTTGATCGCGACTGGATTTGAGGTGTCTGCACGTCTTGACGGCAGTCTCCAGTATAATCTCGACACGATCCAGCAGCTGACAGACCCGGCAACTGTGCCACTATGGGTGACACCCCTTGTTTTGGCTATTGTTCTGTTCTACGGCCAGGCCAAGATCACATCCAAATTCTTCCTGCCCCTGTTTATTCTGGCGATCCCCGTCATTTTCTATTTCTTTGTATTAGCGCTTGATGCCTTGGATGTGGATGTGCTACGCGACCATGGCTGGATCTTTGAAGGCCCTCCTTCTGGTGAGCCTTGGTGGTATTTCTACACTCTTTACAGTAAGTGAAAGATCCAACTAGCCACAGAACTCCAGCCTGCTAACTTTACTCTAGAGTTCAAACTTGTACGATGGGACGCGGTTGTAGAGTGCTTTCCCGCCATGTTTGCCCTAACGTTCTTTGGCATCCTGCATGTTCCGATTAACGTCCCTGCCCTGGCTCTCAACTGCGGAGAGGACCATGCTGACCTCGATAAGGAGTTGAGGCTTCATGGCTACTCCAACTTTCTCTCCGGTTGCTTCGGTAGCATCCAAAACTACTTGGTATATGCCAACACCGTCTTCTTTATGCGATCTGGCGGCAACAGTCGTCTTGCAGGCTACATGCTGGCGGCAGCGACCTTTGGCGTCATGGTTATTGGCCCATCTCTCATTGGCTTTATTCCAGTCATGATGGTTGGCACTTTGATTTACGACCTCGGCTTTGAGCTTCTGCTTGAGGCTCTCTGGCTTCCCCGCAAGAAGCTCAAACTGGCAGAGTATCTAACTGTTGTTGTGATTGTCCTTGTCATGGGTATCCATGACTTTGTGGTGGGTATTGGAGTTGGCATCCTGCTGGCCTTTGTATCACTCATTCTTCAGACCTCGCGAGTATCGGCTATTCGAGGTAGCTACTCTGGAGACATTGTCACATCCACCGTGAGGCGCAATCCTTCGCAACACCACTACCTACACGAAGTAGGAAAGCAGATCTACATCGTCAAGCTTACGGGCTACCTCTTCTTTGGAACCATCGTCAGCGTGGAAGAAAAGATCCGAAACCTTCTCGAGGACAGCACATTTACCAAGCAACCCATCAAGTTTTTGGTATTGGACATGTGGAACGTCACTGGGCTTGATTACTCGGCCGGTGAGGCTTTCAATACCATCAGCCGATTGCTCGACAACAAGGATGTCGTTCTCGTTCTCAGTGGAGTTGACTCTGAGAGCCCCCTTGGTCGCAATCTGAGGGCGGTTGGACTTGGTAATGATGGCATTGAAGTCATGATGTTGCCCAATCTCAACTCTGCGTTGGAAAGCTGCGAGAACGAGCTGCTCAAGACCTTGTATGCCAGACAAGAGGAGCTGAACTCTCTGAGACGCATATCGGCCCAGAATCTGGATGTGCCCGCTGCCAAGACGGCGCCCAAGACGTCCGGATTCTCTTCCTTTGACCCTCCGTTCAACTCGCCGCGTCGCAACCATCTCGCCGAAGCCGCTCGCGATGCTCTGAGCAGCGTCGACACCCAGCGCCCAACCAAGTGGCTGGGCTTTAAGGAACCCCTCCGCCTCATGCTCCAGATCTTCCAGGGGTTGAGCGACAAGAACGAGGACTTTTGGTTTCCTGCTACCTCGTACTTCACAAGACGCGAGTATCCGGCAGGCACCGTCATCTTCCGGCGAGGAGAGGAGGCCAGCGGCTTCTACATGGTCGAGCGAGGCATCGTGCGCGCCGAGTATGATCTTCCCCAGGGTTGGCTGTGCGAGAGCATCGTGGCTGGGACGACGCTCGGCGAGTTGCCATTCTTCTCCGAGACGGAGCGAACGGCGACGGCGGTGGTTGAGCGAGACTGCGTGGTCTGGCTCATGGATCGGGATCACTGGGTCAAGATCCAGAAAAAAGAGCCAGAGGTCGGACGGGAGCTGCTGAGGATATCGTTGAAGCTTACGAGTGAGCGGATGAGTGCCATCACTTCGTACATCCTGACGACAGCGGGTTAGACAGTAGAATAATATATAATATGTCGAATCAATGATCATTCTGGCCATGTCCTCTCACAGCACTTGTGAAGTAAGAGGGGGTTTTCTAGATAGGTTGCAGATCATGGCAGGCCAAATGGTAGTTTAGTCAGCATGACCCGCCTGCCTCCTACCTAGGGTAGTAGCGTCAGATCATGGGTCGAATGCTTGTATAATTATACATCTTTCATGTACGTTTCAGCCTCGTGGTTTTGATTCTTCGTTTTGTAATATCCTTAAAAGGATACCAGGCTGATCGATCTACACAAGTTCGTTTAAAGCCCAAGAGGAGAGGAAGCTCGACGGGTTGAGTTCTCCACAAGTTTGCCACTCACATCAAAGGGCGTACAATGACGAGGCCAGACACAAAGCCAGCTCCAAGATTTCATCAACTACACCCATTTCATCAGTATTCAACAGACCATGAAGATGCCCACAAATAGTATACGTTCCATACTGGGCAAGTCTGGTCGAATTACCAAGTCCTCCAGGCCATCTCCCACAAGTCGCAAACCTTCATCGCCATCACCCCGTCGGCCAGCGCGAAACGCGAAAGATCAAGATGCAGACTTATTCCATGACAAACTCGAAGATCTAGGCCTAGCAAAAGTCCTAGAAGAGGACCTGAGTCTCCGCGATGTGGTACAGGCCATGCGCTACATCCGCTCCAAAATGTTCTGTTCCGTCCCTTCGGCAGGATTCAACTCAACAAGAACCGCAGAAGTGCTCAACCATCGCGCTGCAACGGCCCCTCTTGTGACGGTTGGACACCTCAACGCGATTCTACGCTCACCGGGAAAGGTGGAGAGGGAGCTGGCCGAGTTGACGGCAAGGGGTGCTGTACGCAGAGTGAGAGTTGAGAGAAGGGGCGGAATGGGCGAGGCGTTGATCGAGACGGCAGACCTGGAGGAGATGCTGGATAGGGCAAGACTCACAGAAGAGACAAAACAGAAGATCGAGACGTTTCTGAAAGAGAACCCAACCACACAGACACTGTCCAAAGGTGTCCTGGATAGTAGTCAGGCCGACGAGCTGGTCAGGGCAGGCTTTCTCACGAGCTCTACACCATCTGCCCCCGAAGGCACACTCGATATGCGCCCAGAAGACCGCACAACATTGACGTCTATCCAACATGTTTCACGCTTCGCCTCCGGTACCGTCTCGGCCGTAGGTGGCCGTAACGCGATCCATCTCGCCGGAGGCGGCGGCGGCGCCCCGACGCTCACCCACTCCTCATTCTCGCCGTCTAATCTCCGGATCGCCATACCGGGCCACGGTCGACACCTGAAGCTGGCGTCGGGCGCGGTAGACTGGGTCCGGGAGGCGCTGGGCCGGACACGCTGGGGCGAGGGACCCGAGAGCTGGCTGAAGGAGCGGTTCGAGGGCGGCGGCCTGTACGGACCGCGCTGGAAGGAGTTCTGGGGGGTTGAGTGGACGTGGGTGCTGGGAGAGGCGGTTGGGCTTGGGGTGGTGGAGGTGTTTGAGACGGGGAGCGTGGGCAGGGGAGTGAGGGCCCTGGGAGGATGAAGTTATGATGGAGTCTTTTGCTTTTCCATGGCGAGTTCCGCATCGGAGTCTTTAGTTATCTGTGAGAAGTAAGGTGTTCTTTCTGGAGAGGACCTCGTCCAACACACGGGAGAAGAGATGACACAACAGTTGATGCTTGTAGGGCTATAGCGATATCTCGAATAGGGTATTTGATGTCATTGGCAGCTTAGGCATAACCGAGAAGCTTTTTCATGTGAGCTATTTCATCTGGCTTGCTTCTATCAAAGAGGGACTTGCTGCCACGACACCAAAGAACACAGTTTCTTTTGCCATCTTTGATATCATACCCCAATATCAACACGGCTGCCTAGTCTTTTCTGATGAGAAGGACCTCGCTTAGGTCTATCGCTGCTAATAACAGGTCACGATAGGGGATTTTAATCTCCTCTCTATATACTATATTGGCAAGAATCTTCCTGAAGATTCCACTGGGCTACTTTGATCCCCTCCACTGGTGCAATAAAGTTAAATCTGCAATATTAGCAAGAATAAGGCTCTGGGCCTACCTAAACCAAACCAATATGAGCTTACGTATAAAGGACTAATCCTTGCTTTTGAGAGACTTCGAACATATGGGCCCGACTCTTTGGCTGCGATACCTTGCTCGCCGCCTCACTTCCGTATGAGCATTTGGTGTTTCTTATAGTTTACCTGACGCACCCGACGAGTTGGTACTGTTATGTCAGGCATGTACTTGGGTTGAGAAAAAGGAGCATAGCCTTGAATTGCTAACCGTGATTCAACTCTAGGAACTATTATGGTATAAAGCTAGGTAGACGATAACAACAAGTCTCACAAAATACACATTCAATCTTCGGCTACGCTCTGATCTTTTCTGAACATCCCGTCCAAGCTGGCCCGCCCTGTTGATGGCCTTTCGGGACAAACTGGCCAAGTCTACTCGGTTCTAGATGCGCAGATGGAAGCTGAAAGGACTTGGATCTGGAATGGTTGATACGCGAACGGCATGCTCTCGTTCTGTTTTCGGCTCGAATACGTCTTCGATTCGAGTACCTAAACGGACGTGGGCTTTTGTTCAGTCCGGGTGGACTTGTCTTTGCTTTTGGCAGACAAGGGATGGTGGATAGATACAGGATGCGGCTCTTTTCAACTGTTCAACTGTTCAACTGATCTCTGATGTAACATCTCCTCCCTCCCTGGTCTCATGGAATGTCTTGGCTCAAGAGAGAGGATGCATGGAGCAACCCGTATCGTGTACCCGAGTGCGTTGTGCACTTTTGTCACTGTGCTCGCAGCAAACAACAGCATGTCGCTCTTATCACTATCACGCGCATATCCGTGTTGGCTGTACCCCAGTTGCGCACTTTCAAAGCCCTCAGGTTCCGGCCGGGGCTGCTATGTGGAAACACTATCGGCAAGGGTGGAGGGCGCGTTGGGCACAAAGGCAGACCGTTGAAGGGAAAAGAAAGGGGATAAAAGCAACGTCGGCAAAGGGCTGAATGCAATGCTGATCTCGGAGGGACGCGACCCTTGTCAAGGCAATGCAGGTGTGTAAGCACTGGCATGTGTCTTAGGTACAGCTTCGAATCCGACTCGTCCTTCTTGGTCAGCCTCGACATCTCGCGAGCAAGAGACGAATCAACCACTGCAGCTGTTGACGAGTGACACTAATGCGCGATCAGTTTAGTAGATGGCGGACAAAGTGACGACGACGACACGCGTTGGTGCCATGTGTGATAGGCCGACAAATCATTCAATGAGTGAGATGAGAAGAGAGTGACTTGGTTCCTGTTCTCGGATTGATATCACATCACTAAGGGATGGCTAACGTTATGGTGCCGATGATGGCGGACATCGTCAAGGCACACCAAGTCCATCCACTGGGCGACAGTAAAGTTCTACCCCTGCATGCGGGCATATTCTTTAACATGATACGGAGATCCAGGTTGGTTGGTATGAATGAAGCCAGTGTACCCGAGACAACGAAAGCTGTCCCTCAACCTTGTTAACCAGGGACAGCCGTGTCGTTTCTGATAACAAGACTCGATTGCCTCTCCCCCCACAATTGACATTCCAGGGACGCAGTACCAAAACCCGCAAAACTACACAAAAGTAGATCCGATATTCGTGGTTCTACCATCTTTTTGCCGGCCAGTATACGCAGTTTGAACCACTTCTGTATATCGGTTCTGGTAAAAGGGGCACGGACAAGGGTCCTCGCCTCGACAACCTTGGTGCCCATTGATGAGCCGTGCATGTTGGGTGATAGCAACCGTCCGGGGGGGCCTGGCTAGCTGCTGGAAATTGCATCCACACCTTGTCCAATGATGGGAGACGAGACGGCGAGCTGTGAGAACAACCATGGGTCCCCAAGTCAGGTGTTGTCGCTGGAATGGCGCCCGCGCGACGAGCGCGTTCTTTCTCGCGGCCCTGTCTTTGGTGTCTCGGGAGAGCGAGCACCCGTCAACTCCTACCTAGAGTCTCATCTGAAACCGGAGGTTGAGGGAGTCTCGATCGCGCGTAGCATCGTGTATCGTGTCTCGTCCCACGAGGGGTCGTGCTTGTGATCCTGATCGTGGAGTAGACAGAGCCGTTCTGTCTGTCTATCTGTGCCTGGGCTTGCACCACGTCCCCGCGGCCCGCTGGTCACTGCTTGACAGACGCATTGTCACGCCTTTAATGATGCGTCTCAAAGTTGTGCCATGGTAGTCTCCGCAGGACTGGGGGCGTCGGCAGCATTGGCCATGCTGCATGCCAAGCGAATTGCAAATCTTTTGGGGCGAGGGTCTCATGCCAAGAGTTGCAGCAGGGGGCATGCAGGTACCGCTGGATGTCTCGGTGATGGGATGGATCTGCACAGCACGAGATGCCGACCAACAAAGGATGGCCGAGTCTGGCATTCAGCGCTGCCGAGGATCATTGCCGTACCCTGGCCTCATCGGAGATCAAGTATAGTAGACAACCCTCGAGGTTGGTAGGGAAACCTTTGAATTGGATACTGTAATACGTATAGTAACTTGAGACAGGCCAGATTCACCAAGTACATGAATATGTATCTACTTATTCCTCATCGCATGCTACAAGAGTTGTTGATGACCTGAATGCAGCTTGAGGAGGGAGCATCGCCTTGGCAATAACAAGGCCAAGAGAGGGCTTGGAATTCTCGGGGAGAAAAAGCAACTGTTCTCGGAACAACCTGGAAAGGGAGACAAGATTGATGACACAAAGAGATGAGGCGTATGGTCTCGAACCTCGACGACGCTTGAAACGAACCGTAAGTTGTTTGAGATTTCTTTGACGCCGGGAACTAATGAGTTAAGGGGACCCGACTCAAACGTGCGACTTTGTTAGTTCGTAGTAATATGTGTCGTAATTAGCTTAACTTGTATAGAGGCAACGGTTTGCGACAGCGGGAACGGCTGTCGACGCACGCAGCCGACGAACTCGTGGAGGGTTTCCTGACAGGTCGGGTCGGGTATAACTGGCTAATGTTATTGCAGTAGCAGAGAGCTGAAGAATCGGGTCCATGTATTGCAATTGGATAGGGTTTGGGTTGCACTACCAGGTATGTAGGTAGACACTCAACGGCGACCATGGATGGCCTCGCTTTGGTCGAACGTCGATCCCTGAACCCTTATCAACGCAGTTGTATGGATTCCCTCCCGTCTCATTGTTTCCCTCCATTCTCTTCCCTGGAGGCTCTCCAGGCCTAGGCCGTGCACCCCCCCCGGCTTGGGGTCAACTGCTATACCCAATGTAACCCGATAGTATGACCCGGCCTGCGTATCGTAATTACCGGCCCTGCAAGCATGGGCAACCTTACCTGGGTCGAATTAGCACGGGTACATCCTGTTCAGTGCAAATGTCCGGCGTGTGACGAGTATCCCGTCCCTCCATGAGCGGCCTCTTGCTCTGGCAGCCCAGCTAAAACGCTAGTGCTGTGCGCACTGTAACCGGGCAGCGCTGGCCTATAAGCAGTCTGTAAGCAGAGCGACTCGGGAGCATCAGGTCGGGTGCCTGGGCCGTTTTCAGCCTTCCAGTTCCATTCCTTCTTCCGTAGCAGCAAGCAAATACTACGTAGTAGCTTACACTTTAGAGATTCACCATTATTGCCCTCCTTCGTTTCTCAATCTCTACTCTCCTTTCCCTTGCACATCTTTTTGCTTTTCTGTCTCTGCCTCTGCGTCGCCGCCGTCGTCTTCTCACTCCTTTCAATTGCTCCCTCGCGTCTCTTCTCCTCGGGATCCGTTTCGCCCCGCGACGTCACGCCACTCACAAGCACACACCCCATCACCCATTCATTCATTCACTCACTCACTCACCCGCTCAATCGCTCACTCACCCGCAGCGCTGTGCTGCGCTGCCACGGGTCTCGTGTGGGACTGCATCCCAGTTGTGTCAGCCATCTTCCCTCCAGACTCGCCTCGATAGGCTCTCGTTCTTTTTCCCCCACCTCAACAGCGAAAGCGGCACTTTACAGTAATCTCAGCTGGACTGTGTCACGCATCTCACATACCTGGGACCATCACTCGTTCCCAGAATTCCCAGCTGCTAGCATCGGCGCCGGCATTTCTCCATTGCACTCTGCCTTCAATCCGGCCCCAGCCTAGGCCATCGAACCAGTCCAGCGCTTACCTGCGTGCACCAAGCAATAAGCAGATCGATCCAACACCACCCCAGCGTCCGCCAGCCGCCATCCACTGCCCGCCAGGTCCTCATCTTGATCTGTGTTTCCCCCCGGTCTTGCTACTAATTAGACCCGAGACACCAGAGACCGGCATCGTCACCGTGCCCCATTCTCCAAAAAGACGAACAAGGCACATCCACCACGCTAGTCCGCCTGCTAGCAACCTAGACTTGGGACCTTGTTTCTCTGCCGCCTTTGCTTTTTACAAAGGGAAGGGTTCACTTCCTCATCTCCTGCTGTGTTGCACCTTTGTAGAGGGCACCTGGAACGCTCCTCGTCGCGCCCCCTTACGACTACATCCCTCTTTGGACACGAGCATCTCTTCTCTCAACGACTCGACGGCTCAGTACGTTGCTGGCTTACTTTCTTTCTATTAGCTTTTATTCAACGTTGATTCGTTACTGTATTCCAACTTGACCTGCTATTACGCGCTATCGTCTTCAGCTGCCTCGGAAGTCACTAACCTCTCCTACCTCAGCCCAGCCGAACTTCCAACAGAATCACCCGCCCGAGTCCGTGTCGTCTGTCCGCCTTCCACCGAGTTATTTCTCCCTTGCTCGCCAAACAACCCTCCCCTTACGCAGGATCGACGCCGATATAATATTGAATTCCCTTGAGAAGCGAGCGCCCCGCGACGAATAACCCGCTACGAATAACGTTGGATCAATCGAGCTGTCACCCGACCTGGTCGAGGGAGTCCATGGACCGACCGACCTTTTGAAGGAACCACCAGACCTTGCATCGGGCCACTAGCCCTGAGCCTGCGAGCACTTCACTCTCTTCTTTTCTTTATTGTTTCTATTCCCCGGTACCACAATGACGACAACACTGCCGCGCCCGTCGCGGCCTTCCTTGGGGCCACCCAACATGGCTTTGCCCGCCTTGCCCGTGAGCAAGACGCGCAAGAGCACTGGAAACATCCCCGCACCGACGACCTCTGCCAGGTCAGCACCTGGTACTCCGAGGTCCGGCCTCCGGACACCGTCTACGATGAGCCTGGCTCCCCCAAGCCCGGCCCCGATGGCTGCCCTCCCACAACCAAAAGCCGGTGTCGCCGTCAACAGCGCCGGAAAGACCATCAGAAAGAGTGTCAGCATCAACTCATTCCCACAACCACCCAGAGGCGACACCCGCACAAGTAGTGGCGTACCGCCTAGCCCACGGGGCCTTGATAAGAACCGACTTGGAAGGAAACCTTCCAAAGCTAACAAGGACTCGATGTACAGCACCTTCAGCGCAAGCACCCCCAGTTTCCTCAATGGGAGCGGAGACGGCAAATCCATCACCAGTGTCCGTATGTCGGACGGCTTGATCAGCGTCTCTTCACCACCCCAGAGCCGGAGTTCTTCAGCGCAGGACTCGTATTCAACCTCAGCCACGACTTACGATGATCCCGTGGAAGGCTCGGGCCAGAAGTCCGATGTCTCTGCTGACAAGCGAGCATCCAAGCCGGATGGAAAGGGCAACGTGGTTGTGAGCGTGCGGGTTCGACCAGATGCCAACGGTAGTAATGGAAACCCGGACGGTGAATGGATGGTGGATGGGCGCAAGTCGCTCATCTCATTTAGAGGAAAGGATGGCGGTGATCATATTTATGGTATGTGGCTCTGTGATAGTGACTCGAGTGTACCGTGGCTGATGTTTTTTCCTAGACAATGTTTTTGCGACGCACGACAACAACTCTCGAGTATATGATCATATCGCAAAACGGCTAGTTCGACGAGTCATGGAGGGTTATCATGGTACTGTCTTTGCCTACGGTATGACCGGTACCGGCAAGACCTTTTCAATGCAAGGAACCGCTTCGTCACCTGGTGTGATCCCCCTCGCCATCACGGATATCTTCTCCTACATCCGAGAAACGCCGTCAAGGGAATTCTTGCTGCGAGTCAGCTATCTCGAGATCTACAACGAAAAGATTCACGACTTGCTGAGCATGCCTACCGGGAGCGGCATAGGAGGTGCTGCACAACAGGAGGAGATTAAGCTCCGCGAGGACAGCAAGAGAGGTGTTTATGCCACTCCACTCAAGGAGGAAATTGTGCAGAGCCCGACCCAGCTTTTGCGTGTTATTGCGCGCGGTGATCAGGCACGGAGAACGGCCAGCACCCAGTTCAACGCTCGCAGCTCGCGAAGTCATGCTGTCGTTCAGATTGTAGTCGAGAGCCGAGAGCGAGTACCCGGCTCTGTGGCTGGAGAGAGCAAACGTTCAGGTCTTCCCCCCGGTGGTGTTCGTGTATCAACACTGAGTCTGATTGATCTTGCCGGCTCTGAAAAGGCTGCCGAGTCCAAGGAGCGGAGACAAGAAGGTGCACACATTAACAAGAGCTTGCTGACGCTGGGAACTGTCATCGCCAAGCTCTCGGAGTGGAAAGACAAGGAGAGCAAGGAAGGCAAGGGCACAGACAAGGAGGGCAAGCATCTTCCCTACCGCGACAGCAAGCTCACTCGTCTGTTGCAAGGAGCCCTCGCTGGCAACTCGCTCGTGAGTATTCTCTGTACCATCCAGATTGGCTCTGGGAACAGCGCTGCATTGGCCAACAACCACACGCTGGAAACAATCAACACGCTCAAATTCGCCTCAAGAGCCAAGAACAACATCGTAAGCCACGCAAAGAAAGCAGAAGAAGCCTTGGGATCTGGCGGCGAAGGAGGTGCAAGAGTCTTGCTTGAGCGCTACCGCATGGAGATATCGGATTTGAGAAAGCAACTTGATTCTCAGGCCAAGAAGAAGAAGGAGGCACCCGAAGATGAACCAGTCCAAAACGAGGAGGTGGAAAAGGTTAGGGAGGCCGAGGCCGCGGAACGACACGAGGAGCAAATCCTCGAGATGCAGCTTGCTCGCACGGCGCTCAAAGAACGAATCGACCACTTGAACCGACTCATTCTCAGTTCCAAGTCAATTGGAGTCAACTCGAACGGATCGATAAGCTCCCTCGGACAATATGCTCGGTTCTCGCAGATTTCCCTGCCGGCGTCCATTCGCTCATCAGTGGCAACCTCTACAGGCGGCAAATCTCTCATGGAGCGAACCTCATCAATGACTTCGGCATCATCCACCATTGGACGTCGATCCAGTGGCGGCCAGCGAATCGGCGACGAGGTAGAGAACGGCGAGGATGACAGCGCTGGCGAATTTGGGGATGGCACCGCCTCTTTGACGGCGCAGAACCGTGCTTTGCAGACAGACCTCGCGGACAAGAACCGATACATTGCGACATTAGAGAAGCGACTACTCCAGGCCCGCCGTGCAAGCTCTAGCCGGGCGTCGGTTGGCTTCGCAGTTCCGAACAAAGGCATAATGGTTGGAGAAGATCATAGCGTGTCAGCAGCTCTCAGGGACAAGGACACCGAAATTGCTGATCTGCGGGCAAGGCTGGACGACAAAGACCGGATGTTGGCTGCGCTGAGAAGTGCAGCACGGTCCCGAGATACAGCCGAAGCTACCGTCGAGCCTCGCTCGCCACTACCACAGCAAGAATCACATCCCGAAGTGTCTAGCGATGCCAAGACTGCGGAAGGCGAGAAGAAGCGAAGCCGAGGTGTTGATGATATGAACAAGATGCTGGACGAGATGCTTCAGGACCGTGTCGAGGCAGGACAGGTGGTCCGGGGAATGCGAGGGAGTGTAAGACTGGCGAATGCTCAGAAGATGGACTTGTTGGCAGAACCCAGCTTTGAGCCACTGCGCCGAAGCCCTACACCAGGGCTTGTCGAGGAGAAAAAAGAAGTGCCGACGGAAGCATAGAATGCGATCAGGATGGGGTAAGAGGGGCCGGTTTTCTTTCATTCAAGAGAGCAACTGGGGTGTCTCTTTGTGCACGAAGAGCAGGGCGTTGAACAAACAGGCGTTACGGAGGCAGGATAGTCTCTTACGGGAAAAGGGTTTTTTGTTTGCGTTATACCCGATTTTACTTTCGTTTGTCTCGGGCAAGGGATACGGGAATGGCCAGGCCAAGAAGGGCTTGATTGATTCTTTGTTAATAGGGGCGCCCGCGTGTCTGAGATATTTCCGGAACTCGGCAAGGGACAGCAACCCGCCGAGCCCGCATTGTGTTATGTGAACAATCTACTGCGAACGGGAAGCAGACGGCAAGGTGTCTCTACAGTGACACTATTTCTTTTATTCGGCTCGAGCGCGTGGCCATAGGTATTCCTAGTTGTATGTACTACTATACGATCGTTTGGACGAGAAGGCATTAAGCGGCAAGCTCTGATAGTCGACCGGTTTGATGCCGCGGCAAATTAATGACAAGGGATGACAGAAGACGAAATCGAAAGACATGAACAAGAATGACTGAAATTTTGATGCGTGTGTTGCAAGAACGGTTTAGAAGGACGAGATTGTGTCAAAGACTCGTTGCGTGGTGATCGACAGTATACGTGCGGGAGGGCTGTACGTGGTTTCAAAGACGAGCCATTAGGAGCATCTCATGAAGAAACAATTGGGTCTGAAACTGAAAAAGGCTTCCGCAAGGATAGTGAGAGGTGGAAGCATCAAGGTTCACGTACTACGTAGTAGTGTTTATACTTGGGGCCGAGTGTTTCGAGACAAACATACATCAAACACGAGAGGTGGGAGCATGGGATAGATTACGTATGGCTTGCAAGGGGATAGCTTTGGGTGATGATATTCATAGTAGTAAAGACTGTCTGACGAGATTCGGAACAGCAGGCAATAAGGCTCAAATGGCATCTTCAAGCTACATGTGATGGATGGCCTTGGTGACAAGTGTCTCTTGGTGACCTTTTGAGATTGCCGTTGAACAGGCCAAGATGAAGCGTCACGCTGATTGGCGCTGGCCGTTGAAAGCTGCCCAATGTGAAACAGGCGCCAAGGGTACTCCGGCCTTTAAGCCCCTGCCAAGATTGGCAAGGAGCTGTACCTTGCAGAAGCGCCGAGGGGGTGGAAGCTTTTTGTACAAACACCGATCCAAAGACGAGCCTGGGAGAAGAGGCTAAAAGGGAGAGAAACAGAGCCGCTGTTTCGGCTACCGCCACGAGTCGAGCCATCCATTGCTTATGGTTTGTTCGCTTGAGAGGCAAGGCAGTTGGCCCATCTCGCCTATTTCTCCCCTGCTCATGTTGTGAAGCGCTGACATTTCGTTGGATGATGGATGGATGATGGATGATGGACGAGGTTCTGTATGTAACAGTTTGCGACCCGAATCACACAAGATCTGTCACGTTCCGTGTCGAAGCCCTCTTGTGTCTCCCCATCAGAGTCAGGTTCTTACCTTGCAACTCATCGTGAGGTCGCGTATGTCGTGCTCGTCTGTGCACACGCACCCCTTGCACAAATCAATCTGCCGCCATCATGGTCAAACCCTGGCGGCTCCTTTGCAATGGATGTTTGCCTCTAGCCCATCCCCGCTCCGGCTTTGATTACTTGATAAGATATCGCCTGAGGAGCGGGGGTGGCTAGGAGGCAGGAGGAGGCTCGAGGATGGAGCGAAGGAACAAGAGTTGACGCCGCTTATTATGTGACGAACGATATTAAAGCTAGCTTTTGAGAGGCCATGCTTGTATGTAGCGTGATACTGCTTACTCATCTTATTGTTCGTCTTATTCGTCTCGTCTCACTCAAGCCGTAATTATCCGTGCTAGAACATATAGAGAGAGGCAGGTTCTGCCTCGGAGGCCACTTCCCATCTGGGATGCTCCCTGCCATGTGCGTGCTCGAGCCCCGTCCGGTCTCGCCAGTTTTCTTCCTCGTCTTGTTTAATATCTATCCCCAACATACAATACAACTGTTCTAGAGCTTCTCTTCTCATTAGCCCGCTGGGTTTTGTTTGTTCGCTTCCATGTTTCGTTTGCTTCTTACCCAATCTTCATTTCCTTCTCCCGCCAACTGAAGGCTTGACGTCTTCACTTTGCACCGCCGCCTTTGATCTCCTTCTTGATACACTCCTTTCGTCCTCTTTGCAGTCATTCTTCGCATGACTCTTTGGATTCCCTTTGACTGATCTCTTCTACCCCGCTGTCTATTTCTTTGACCATCTATTTCCGGCCTCTTGCTGCTGGTACAACACCGTTACGACCGTGGTATTTATGCGAAACCTTCTTCTTGACACTGCTTTACAGTCAGAACCCAGCATACGAGGACAACCTGGTTTGTGTTCCTCTGGAGTCTCGACTGCTACATTACTGCGACTGCTCGGCTGTCTACTTTGATCTTCGATCACCTACCTTTACAACCTCTCAGCTCTATTGCTGATACACACACTCCTTATCAAACGACTTCACCATGTCGGGCCCAACTCAGTCCAAGCTACTGGTTGCGCCGCCTGCGCTGAATCTACGCCGAGCTGGCTCTTATAACTCCCAAGATCGGGGTCCTCTTTCTTCGACTACGTCGCGTTTCAGCTTCAACCATCTTCTCTTCTCTCCACCACCTTCGCCAGCTCTTCCGGCGCTGGTTCCTCGACCACCCAAGAGGACTTCTAGTCAGATCCTGGTTGTTCGGCCAAGCAGGGTCTTTCGACGACTCTTTCTCCTCGGCGCGTTATTTTCGATCGTATACGTAGCGGGTTTGGCTTTCCAGAACCCCAATGTCATCCCCGCGGCCATGTGGCCCTACTTTGATAATGATGAGTTTGAGATGGTTGAACAAGACGCTCTGCCCGATTTTCCAACACCAGTTCTCCTCAGCGACAGCAAGGGTCGCACCAAATGGACCGTATCTATCCCCCCGAACCAAGAGTTCCCTCTGACTATGGACCAATACGCCGAGATGAGCAGCCAGTGCCGGGAAGTGTCTTCGCGAGCCCGAGACCTTCATGGCAAGGCTCCACTCACCGAAAAGGAAATCATGAATTACGATGCTCCGGACGAGTACTTTGTTGATGTCTACGAGGCAGAAAGAACAGGTCTGCTCACACCTGGCAAGGGGCCTCGGGCCAAGGATTTGGGCAAGTTTGTCGGACTCAACAAGAAGCACATGAAGCACAAGCCTGTTTGCGAGAGCTCCATGACGTTCGTGTTGGAAACATCAGACGCAGGGCTCGGAAACACTCTCATGATGATGTGGACCTTTTACGGACTCGCACAGGAACTAGGCCGAGACTTCTTCATCACCGACTCTCGTTGGGCTTACGGTGCCTACGGTGAGATCTTTGACGCTCCTCCTATCCCTGACTGTCGACCGCCTCCGCGACATCACATGGTTCCTTGCCCCTTCCAGGCCCGTCACCTTGTCGTTTCAGCTGCTACAGCCAAGGAAGTCTTTCCGGCTCTGTTGGCCAAGAACAACCGCGTTGCCGGGACCGGTGACGTACTGAAAGATGTCTTTGAACTGGCCAACATCGGCTTCAATGACCTTTTCATTCTGAACCCGGAAGACCAGGCATATGTCGATAACCGCGTGAGTGGCCTACAGGCAAAGGCAAAGGTTCGAGACACTCTCACCTCACGTGCACCCGTCATTGGTCTTCATATTCGCCATGGAGACCAGCACCCACTGGAGTTTCAATATCGAGATACCTACATCCCAGCCGAGGTCTTTCTCAAGCAGGTCAGCCTCCTTGTTGAAGCACATTACAACGCAACTGGTGTCGAAGACCCCAGCAAGCACCAATTCATCACTCTTCTCGCCTCAGATGATCCTACTGTTCATGAAGAGCCCGAGTTCTCAAATGTCGTCCTTTCTCAGGACCGGATCCGCTTGGCTTCGAAAGGTGCCATCAATGATGCCCATGGCAACTCGCACCTACTCCACAACTTTGTGGATGAGACGTTTGGCTGGGAGGGCGGCTTTTTCGCTCCCATGTTCTGGAACCTCGCAGTTGAGCGTAAGAACAATGCTGCTGAAGCACCTGCGGGAGTGAGTGTCGACGATGTGAACGAGGAAGCTCGGCACATGGCCCCGCCATCAAAGGAAACGCTGAGATTGCGAAGCCTCGTTGGCAGGTCGTACATGATGGATCTCGCCGTGCTCGCCGAGTCGAGCGACAAGATCGTCTGCGCAGTGAGCTCCATGGGATGCCGGCTGCTGGCGGTAATGCTGGGCTGGGAGGATGCCATTGAGAAGGGTGACTGGCTGAACGTGGATGGACCTTATGGATGGGCCGGCATTGAATGGTGATGCTCGTTGGGAAATCCAGCAGTTTCTTATAAATTCAGTCATTACCTATAAAATGTGATGGGGTGAGCATTTTGACAGAAACCATGAAGAGTCGTCATTTTAACGAGGCATTGGATGGAGTTGGCGTTGATTCTGGAAAGCAACATGATACCTGTCTTTTTTCTTGTCGTTGGTTTCACCGCCTGAAAGAAACCGTTGAGTATTTTGTAAAAGGAGCCAGATGCTTTTTGAAACAAAATTCTCGAGGTGAATTATATATAGTCTTGTTTGTCGTATTTGAAGGCTACGTACGCATGGGGTTTTCACACTTTGACTTGCCTTATGAGTGATGAGTGACGAACTAATGCCCATCTGAGACTATCCAGCAAGATGTGGAATAAAAAAAACCCGAAGATTTTGACCTTTAATTAAGAACTAGATATGTAAACTTCTCTTACTTTACTTGGCTTGTCATATTGAATATTGATGAATATTCCAAGTTGAAGTTGAGAGTACTAACGTTACAGAATGGCAGTTGATGGGGCCAGCGGATAAAAGCGGGTCCGTGCCACACTCCACGCGGGCGCGCTTATCAAGGTAATCTACATCCAGCTTCAACTCTTGCACATAAACTTCAACTTCGTCACACACGCACTCGTTCATTTAACCGCGTTTCCATCAATCGCCAGCTCTTATCAAGGTCATATACCCTCTAATTCGAGTAGATTACGATCCCAAAATTATCCAACCGCGATACAACGCTACATTTTCGAAACCCCGTCTGCGCCCAGCAGAGAGCATCTCAGGCTGCCTCGCTCGCTCGCTGTGAGCTCCTCGTCGACAAAATGTCGGGCCCAGGACCTGCTCCTGAAGCTGCTGGCCCGGCGCCTCCCCCAAAGCCTCGCCTCAAGATCAACGTCAGTAGATCTTCTTCCTTCGTTGCCGACGCCAATGCGACACCGTCAACAGCCACAGCCACAGCTGGAACGCCCACCACCGAGGGCAGCCGCAAGGTCAAGCTCAAGCTCGGGAAATCACAGCCCCCGACACCCGTCGAGAAACCCCCCGCCAAGACAAAAGCCGGTCGACAGACCAAGCCGACACAGAAGCTCGTCGAGAGCAAGAAGCGCGCACACGATGAGCTAGACGAGGATGCGCCCCTCTCAGCGTCGCATCCGTCGACAAAGATTAAGATCAAGCCGACAAAGCCGGGCATGACGCCGACTCTGGTGGTCAAGCCCAAAGGACGCGCTCCCGTACACCCGCCGGGCGATGGCTACGACTCCGAGGCTAGCGACCGAGAAAAGGACCCTTCGATCGAGGAGCAGTTTGTCCTGAGGATGCTGCCGGGGGAGCACTGCGACTACGTGCGCTGGTGCATGGAGAATGGCAAGATGGGCGTTGCGCGGAGCATGGGAGGCGCCGATATCCAGCTCAAGTTCTTTGAAGAGGATACGCGACGGGCGGTCCTGACGGTCAAGGGCCAGCCGTTTGCCGCTGTCATGGTTGACCTACCCACCATCACCGAGGCGATGAAGACGTGGGATCGTAAGTCATTTCTCAAGTCGGCAGATATCTGCCAATTGCTTCTTGTCTTCCAAAAGGTTGCCAACGAAGGTGAGGCGAGACAAGCGCCCCTGCCGAGCATGATCGACCAGCACTTTAGGTGGCCACACGGCCTGACACCGCCCATGCACGACTGCATGAACCGCCGATTCGCAAAGACCATCAGCCGCAAGGAGATTGAGGACAAGGAGGCCGAAGTAGAGCGCCTGCTCATCGAGGATGCCAAGGCTGCCTCGACGCGCTGGGAATGGGTCGAGGACAGGATTGAAGAAGAGGATGAGGATGAGGACGCCGAGGGCGAGATGGACGACACCATGGACTACTTCCAGCGCGAGGATATGTTTGGCGATGATGACAACGACCTCGAGGCCGATCTCGAGGCTGCCTTTGCCGACGACCTCATGGCCGAGACGCCAGCCACAGGCATGGATACCGCTACGCCCATGACCACCACCCAGGTCAACACACCCGCGGCCATCCACGACAGCATCGAGGCTGACGAGTCCGAGGAGGTCTCTGACGATGATGATGACGACGACGACGACGAGGATCTGGACGAGGACGCTCGTGCCCAGCGCGACGAGGAGCAAGGCGTTAAGGATATTATCAACGACCTCAAGAAGCAGCTGGCTAACAAGCAGGCCGAGCTGGCACGCACCCAGAACAAGATCCTGCGTGCTCGTATTGAACAGACCATTAAGCAACTCAAGTCTGAGATCGAGCTCAAGAATTCGTCGATTGGTATCGAGACCGATGATTAGGCGGTGTTTGGTTGAATTGTGTAGGGCACGGGCGACTTAAAAGGTCCAATGGCGTTGGGTTATCACTCAGGCTTGAGATAGGCATGGTTGAATTATGAACTTAGACATCGAATACCACATTGAATCCTTAATGAGTACCCCTAGAGGCTACTTGTCACTCATTAACCCACATCCTCCTTGACAGCGATGTACTTGAAATATCAGCTTGCTTCCCTAAGAGGATCCGCATTAGACACCATATTTGACCACATTGTACTAGCGAATTCATTGCAACACTCGGAGAGTCCGTTGTTTGTCGACAACCAAGACTGACTTCGCCGTGTCGACGACCTCCTGCCATGACAGATGGCGGCAAAGCTCCTCGAGGCTCTGTGGACGCCATGCATCGCCAGAACCGGCTCTTATCCCTTTCGCTGCTCGTTTCTGCATGGTTCGCTGAAGAAGCTTTGCCATGCCTGGGTCACGTTGACCCTGCTTCTTGAGATAGTTGGCGATGAACTGGGCATCTGGAGTCTGGGTCATCTTGTGCTCACGGTTCCAGCGTTTAGTCGAGCTGATGGTTTCGTTGATGCGGGACTCGACGCTGGATGGGAGCGAAAAGCCTGAGCCAAGGTTAAAAAGAAGTAACGAGAGAATCTTCAGGTCGACAGTGCTCACCGCGCTGCTTTTGAGAGTAGTTGTTATCCTCTTGCACTCTCTTACGTAGCATCGCCCGTGTCTCCATCCTTGGAGCAGGAAGAACAGGAGGAGCTGGAGATATTTGGTCGTTATTCTTGTCACTCCCTGCACTGGAGCCCAAATCGATCCTCCTTGATAGGAGAGAGAGTTGGTCTCTTATATCCTGAAAGTTTCCGTTCAATGCAGACGTCGTCTCGCTCATGTCCCGCTGCAGTCTCTCGACATCAGCCTGGGTGACAGCCTGACGACCTTCCAGCTTAGCCATGAGGGACTTGACAGTTTGTATTTCGTGCATCATCTTGGTGAGTCTCCCTTCATTCTCGCGTCTGTATCCCTGGTCCTCTGCGGTGCAATGAACGAGCTTTTGGACATCGCACTCGAGACGTTGCGCGTGCGCAGAGACGGCCCGGAGGTTAAGCTCAAATGTCATCTTTGCAAGGGCGTCTGCTTGAGACATGAGTTTCGAGGCTTGGCCAAGAGGATCGCCTGCGCTTGTACTTGTGGAAGCGGAGGAGGACGAGTAGCCGACGACATCCTGGGTTGGCTTGAGGTTTGTAACCTGGCTTGGTGGAGGGGAAGGGGGCAGAAAGCGAGCTGCTCTCGCGGGAACTGATCGACGGCGTTGTTGAACCATGTCGAAGCAAGTCGATGCTATATAGACAGCATCTCTCTATCAAGTGTTGGCAGTGGCTGGTGTTGTGGCAAGACAGAAGCAAATCTGTTGATGGTGGGTAGAGAAGAACGTGATTTTTAGGTATTGATCGAAAAGAGTTTGAAGGTTGAAGGAGCACGATTGATATTCGAAATAGGTGTTTGTGGCAGGAAGGAGCTGGCGAAGGAAGGAGCAGTCACCTACATGGTGCCACCTCTAAACACCACTTACCTACCTACCTCGGACATACAACAGTGCCATCAACTATCTCAACGGCGTTGTTCTATACTTGAACAGCCAGACAACTCGCACAAGAAGACCTAACAGTCGTAAAAGTAGAGACAGGCATCTTGCAAGACGGCCATGGATGGATGTATCTAGACACCGGTTTGCTTGCAGAACTCGGACTGTATACTCACTCACAACTCGATGAGCAGAACCGAAACCCAGCGTCTACTCCAAATCGCCAATAATCTCTGCATCCTTACCCTTCTCCCTCTCCTTACCAATCCACTGCATGAAAAAGCCCACGTCCTTGGCAATCTGTCCGGACAAGCCCATCTTCTGCGCCCACATGGGCACCATCCCCCCGGCGTCCGAAGTGGTGCCCATCACCCACTCTATGCTCCCATCTTCGAGCTCCCGCACCCTCTCGATGCTCGTGTACGCCGCTCGGATCGCGCCCTCATGCGCCGCCTCGTCCGTCGCATCGTCGGCCGCCCGGATGGCGATCTGGACGACCAGGAACTCGGTCCCATCCAGAGCCGCCGCCGTGGCCTGCAGGACGGGAAAGACTCGCTTTGATAGAGGGCCCGGGAGCTGGTGCACCGACTCCTCGCGGCGCAGCGTCCAGTCCGTCCATGTCGTGCCCTCGACTTGAATCTCGATGCCCGCGCAGTCCCATTCTTGCAGCAGCGCCGTGCTCAGCACGGACGGTGTGAAGGCCACCTCGGCCTCGGCGTGCTGCTCCTTGAAGCACCTCACAAACTCGTCCCATGCCGCAGTCCCCTCCTCCTTCTTCCCGTCATGCTTGCTCCGCCGTAGCGCCCACAGCTCCGACTGGACCCTGTCGGGGTTGACGCCGAGCTCGGGGTGCATCTGAGCCACGGCTCCCAGGGTTTCCGAGTCGACGTTGCGCTCAAACACGTGCACAGGGGCCGCGGAGCCATCAAACGACTTGGCCGACTTGTGCTTCCATAGCTCAGAGGATGAGCTGAGCTCTGTTGCCGGCTCGGCGGATGGGGTCTCGGATGGGACGGAGCTGATAAAGGGCAGGGTTTCGAGGAGGATCGAGGCGAGGAGGATCTTGAGGTCCTGAGCCTGGGCTCCTGCAGCCGGGAGTTTGTCTGGATGAATGCCCCAGAGACGGACCAGAGGGCCGTATGACTGGCTCATGATGTCTCGGTGATGTAATGGTTGGTATTAAGTTGGAGTTGTTGTATTGACCACTAAACCAATCTCAAAGTAGCAATGAATTGATGTGCTAAATTGGGATGATTGACAGCGTCGAGTGCAGATGCTTGATAAGTCCAGCGAGGCAAAGCGAGTCCTGCTGAAATGTTTACTGAGGTACGAGAACCAAGGTTCTGAAGCAACAGGTACGAGTAGCCGTCATTGACGCCAGCCCGTCTCAGTGGGGGTTAGTTGCAAACTTCAGCCAGCCATCTCATCAATCGCAGTCACTCTTGGACATTCTCAGATAATATCTCATTCTCAACAAGTGATCAACACGTATTCGACGACGCTTCAAAAATTGAATAACCAAAACTCTAACCATTCATTATTAAAATTGTATAGATTCTATTGCCAGGTCTTTGCCGGCTTCGCAAGACAAATGAGTCCGTTTTGTTACCCAGCCCAATCATTACATGCACTCAACTCCTCAGCAAGCCCATTGCATTGCTGCATATATACAAGGTGTTTCGTTTACACTCGTCACTTCTGTCGACCCCGAGTCTAGTCCCGTCTCTCCCAGTGGATGTTGGCAGGCTCCAGAGGTCGCGAAAAGAGCGACGCGTAGTCGGTGCCAATCAGAGTGTTGCCGCCGTCCACGTTGCGGAACTTGAACGCACGAACAACCTCGGCGACAATGGTCTGCAGCTGAACGTTGGCAAAGTGCTCGCCAATGCAGCGGTGACGACCAGCACCAAAGGGCAGGTAGGGAGAGGCGGAACCCTTGCTGACAAGGCCGTAACCGTAGTCGATCTTCTCCTCGTCCTCGACAGCGTTGCGGACAATGGTAGGGGCGTTGGGCGAGTCGGCCTCCCATCGATGAGGGTCCCACTCATCGGGGTTGGGGAAGTATGCAGGGTCGGAGGCGCTGACACCGGGGGCGGCCAGGAGAGTGTGGCTGGTCGGGATGACATACTTGGTTCCCGGGACGGGCATCGGAGACTTGACGGCGCGCATGATGGAGTGAATGGGGGCGTGGAGGCGGAGGGTCTCCTTGACGATGGCCTGGTTGAGGGGCAGCTTGGCGAGATCCTCAAACTGCAGCGGAGGCAGATCGGCACCGAGAGCCTTGACCTGCTCCTGGTAGAGCTCCTCCATGATCTGGGGGTACTGGGCGATACGAAGCATGATCCAGGAGCTGGTGGACGAGGAAGAGTGTTGGCCGGCCATGAGCAGAGCAATCATCATGTGAGCAATCTCGTGGTCGGGGACCGGAGTACCGTTCTTGTAGGTCGAGTTCATAAGATGCTTCATCATGTCGTGCTCGGTCTCGTCGTTATCCTTCGCACGGCGCTCTCGAATGGTGTCCATGTAGATCTTGGCAACCGTGCGCTGAGCGTGGTCACGCTTGCGGTTCCAGGGAAGAGGGGCCCAGTGAAGCATGAAGTTGATCGGGGTGAAGCCCATGTCGAGATGGTGGTAGAGAGCAGCCAGGGACTCGTCGAACTTGTTGCGGATTGCGCTGCCCTGGAGGGCATGAGAGGCAGTGAAGATGGTGATCTCGGCCATCTTCTTGGGGATATCGACAACGCCAGACTTGCCCTTGAAGTCGGCACTCTTCTTGAAGTAGTCGCGCACCTCACCGGAGATGATGGGGACGTAGGATCGGAAGGCATCGGTAGTGAGAGCAATCTTCATGAACTAGAATCTAAGTCTTAGCATGATGGCCAGTACGTTGATGGTTATGCGGTTTCTCACCTTCTTCTGCTCCATGAGCTTGGCATTGGGACAGTCATAGACAACATCTTTGCCAAAGACGGGGGTGGTGAGGACAGTATAAATCTCCTCAGCACAAACGTCCTTGAGCTTTCCGTTGAGAATAAAATCGTTTCCAGAGGGGCCCACGGCTACAGTGGTCTTCTTGCCGAGGAGGATAAAGGTGAAGACATCGCCAAACTAGCACAGAGTCAGTATCGAGTACCACCATGTTGTGTGCCACTCCAGTCTTGCAATCGTCTTGACGCTCAATAACTAACGTGCGTCTCAGCTGGTTGACTAGCAGCTTGTATCGACTCACCTTGGCGCGGTTCTCCTGGAAAAATCTAGGGGGGTCCATTCCGTAGGTGACGGTGCTCCCAACGAAGGGAAACCAGTGGAAGACCATAGGGGGCTCGTTGGAGGTCGTGGGGAGGAGCTGGTTGACAACATTGAGGAAGACGGAGAGGGCGATGAACGCTCCCAGGCCAATTCCGATTTGCTGGCCCAGAGGAAGCGTCTGGAACTGTTGCGCGAGCGGGTGGCCCGCGATATCGTGGAGGAGTCCCATGGTTTGGGATGTCGAGTGTTGAAGGGTTTGCGTTGGGTCGTGTTCTTTCAAGGCGGGACGAGTCCTAAAGTAGGACCGAACAAAAGGGGGGGGAGGTCGTCCTTCTTGAGGTTCGAGGAACACGTGGATCCCAACGACGAGTCCTTGATAATAAAGACCAACAGGAAAACAAGAGCAAAGAAGTTGGCGAAGGAGATTAACTGATATGTAATTGCGCCAGGCCCCCGACGTTTTTTTCCGACAAGGGGGGAGGATCGCTCCTGACCTAGCATGCAGTTGGGGAACAAGGGACCTGGACCCCCCACCCACCTGCCGAGCGGCAACCTTAGCAGCATCAACAGCGCGGCACACCGCCTGAACTCTGTCTGGAGTTGGTGGGCTGGTCCCCTGTGGCAGTTCCTTCTGCAGCGCATCATGCTCTGTAGCGTCTTCTTCTGTGCCTGGTAAAGCGGGCATGGCGTCGTGTGATTGGTTTATGGCCACGGATTCGTATTCGTATCTACTATACATTGAGATCTCGCCCTCCTTTTCGCATTCTTATCCATCTGCCCCCGCCAATTGTCTTACTCTGCAACAGCCTCGATTGCGCAGTCAGTCGGCGTATTGCATGCAAGTCAATGCCTTAGGTACCTCAGACAGAACAGTTATCACTCCCCCAGTCATGGCCCATCAATTTGCAACGTCCCAATATCACCAATTGCTCGATTCCTCGCCAAGTATCAGCTATGTGAGAACATGAGGAACAGAACATACTACGTACAACAGAACATACATTGTTCGTTTCTTTCCCCGGCAATGATCCAGCAACCGCTGGTCCTTGCCCTTGCGCTTCTGGCTCTCGGATTTCACTGAAAATGGCCTGATGAATTATCAGCGGTGTCAACGATTGGCAGCGCCGCCAATTTCTCGCCATGGTCCGAATAAGAACCCGACGGTTACGCCATGAGCCGCGAATTCTTACCGGCCACCTGGTGTGACGATGCTCGAATCATTTTCAGGGACCTCGATGAATAAGACCATCTTGGTCATTGGTCAATTGCTTTCTGTTCCTTTTGATGATCCTAGAATGTAATTACGGTTGACGACGACATCCACAATCACATGCAGCAGAATTGAGGTCTTCGTCAGGGTCCTGGCTTTGTTTCTCTCAAGAGCCCAAACAGGCAATGATCTACACCTCAAGCCATTCAATTACTACCTACGTAGCAAGGCTTCATGTAGACCGGCTTGTAAGTTATGCCTGAGAACCACCTCAGACCTAATTACAACTAGTCACATGTTACATAGCCATACTCATACGACAACTGTGGAATAGAAAGATCCCAGAGACTCCAGTCTACTCCATCACTCAATAACCCCTGAATCCTCTCACCCCAGCCGTTCTCGCGAACAATTTCATATCCCCAAGTCCCAACGGCCCGGATCACTCCGACCAGCAACCCAGATGCCCCGCTTATGGGCTGACGTCGTGAGACTTCACCTCTTCAGCGCAGCAGCTCTGTCCCCCGCCTCCCCTCCGTATCCGAGACGGCGGTGGACCGGGGCCCGGGCGTCTCCCGGCCGGCGCCGACTTGCGCAACAGGGTAAGAGTCCAGCAGGGGTTCATAGTACTGGTAAACAAGACGGACCATGTCTAAGATAGTGAAGAACTACCTGGCTGCGTAGAAACAATGAGATCCATATGTCATGCGCCTTTGTTCGTAGAATCCCCATCTATAACCTGCCGAGTAGTGGTGCCATATAGAACACAGGATTCCGATCGCTGTAAGAATCAATTTTACTATTTTGCCCATTAACGTGGGCTTAAAGATCTGCCGGCCTAATAATCATAGATCGCTATGGCCAGCATGGAGATTACCTTTTCGAGCTTCATCGTAGTGTGAATGATGAAGGATTCAAAGCATCACTAAAGCCGTCACATTCGCCCGTATGAGAGCGTGAGCTTATACGATTAGACCTCACGAGACCCTTCTCGTTACAAACCAAACTGTCGTTCACGCGACCAGTAGAATGAGACAAGGCGACAGATCATTCCTTATTCAGCCCCAAGAAACTAAACCATCTTGTCATTCGCATATCGCGCTCCTAGAGCAAAAGCTCACGTCTATTGGAGGATGGTGAAGCTCGAGGTTGTCAAAGATTTTTTTATATCTCATGTCCTAAACTACCTAGAGAGGAATAATTACTGATACGCCTAGTTATGTGTGGAGAGCATCTACCCGGTGCAAGAGCGGTATGGCCAGACCCGAAACATGTAAAATAATAAGTCATCCATAAACCCAATGTATTCCCAGGCAAAATGCATCAAATGAAATGAATGCAACGAGGAGTCCTCGCTTGTAAGTAACAGTCGTTGGATGGAAAACGCCAGCATTGCCTCGCTGATACCGTAGCTTTGCGTACCTCATAAAAATTGACCACGTGTATCCTCTTGTCGGTCCCGGACGCATAAGCCCATCGAACCATTCCCTCATCACCCCGCAGCGAAGTCCTGCCCACTCTTTGTGAGTCGTGGATCGCAGAATCGAAACAAGAAGCTCTACCCCCTTTTTTAAGCAACAATACTCTTCCCAACAGTTCCCCATCGAAACTTGCGGAAGCCACTGCTCGACGACCGTATGACCTCTTGGCCGCAGGATGTGGTTTCGTTGACGCTGCCGACGCCGACGCCGGCCGCGAGCGCCTCTTGCTTGCCGACATCTCGTCCGATAACATACCCGGCACCGAATCCAACAACAGAGACAATAACGACAACGCCAGCGCTGACAACCCAGGTGAGGAGAGTTGGAGAGATGGTTGGCTCTTCCCCCTGGGCCGTCTTCTTCTTCTTGGTGGCCCGTGGGGTTGAGGGCGACCCGGCGCCGTGCTTGCCCCGGTCAGAGGTGCGCGACAGAGATCTCGTAGCAGAGCCCCGTTTCCGAGGTGGAGACGGGGCCGCGGACCGTTGTGATCGCGGTGGCTCCGATCCAAGCTCCGACTCTGGCACAAATCGCAGTTCCATAGGTTGGCTGCTAGGACCCACGCCTGTACTGGAGGCCCGGTGAGACTCTGCTTCCTCCTTTGGCTTCGGCAAGGCTCTAGCCGCGTGAGCGCAAGAGAGAAGGGTTGTGAGAGATGCGCGCAGGGCGGCGTCGTTCTCCTCGCGTACAGATGGAGACATGAAGCTGGGACCCGCACGGTGGGGCCGCGTCTGTGATCGCGGAGCAAACGGGGGGCGTGTAAGACCGCTGTGAGGATGAGATGCAGGAGGGGGAACAGTTGGAATAGTAGGCGCGGATTCTCTCCTTTGTGTTGATGGATGGGAAAATGCATTTGGCTGAGGTTCGAAGGCGGGCTGGTCGGACACTCGCCCAAGCGCGGTGACGTTATCGCCGTCCGACTCCGCTTCTGAATCCATTTCCTCCTCGGAAGGCCGAAGGTTTTCATTTGAGCTGGTGAGCATGCGGTCATCCTCGCTCTCGCTCTCGTCGTATTCTTCTTGGCTGCTCATATCGGCCGTGGAAACGTTCTGGATGGCAGTCTGTTGCTGGGGAAGTGATCTGGCGGAGGGTTGTAAGCGCCGGCGGCGCACGTACGGGTTCCCGACGCGCAACCCGGTGGTGACGATGTCGTCGCCGATGCTCGAGAGAGATGAAGAGGAAGGCTGCGATGCCACTTCGACCCAGGATTCTGAGGATGTTAGTTGAGTCGCGCAAGGTGACATGGATTGTGCGGACGAACCGTCAAAGCGTCTTTGTTGCTGGAGCCCAGGACTCGACCGCGTCCCATCTCGAGACACCCTGCTTCCCTGCCAGCTCTGGCTCGGTTGGCCGTCCATGGTTTTGTTCCTCCGAGTTGATAAGATGTTGGTTTGGTCGGAATCGAGGAGCCCAAGAGGACGAGATCAGATATTGGGAATCACGGGCATACAGTGCCGAGGCGAAGCAGCGTCAACGTGGGGTTTGGTTAGATCGACAAACCCCGCTTATCTCACGATGTCGGACTAGGGACTCGGCAGTCTGGGGTGACGTTATTCAGAGGGAAAACAAGATGAGGGTGAAGTCGTTGTAGAAACGGAAAAGGGCTCAGAACGAAGAGAAGGAATGAAAAAAAATGAGGCTGCCTTACAAGGAGGACATAGACAGCGAAGTCGGGGCTGGGCAGCGAGGATGGGACGGTTGTTGCAGACGCCTTTGACTGTTGCAGGCACGAGAGCACGTTCTGTCGCACACTGATAACGATTTAGGTATAGATACTTGCAGGTGTGAGTGGATAGACAGTGCGAGCGCATCACGCGGAATGTGAAACACGGGTATGTTGAAGGTTCGGCACAAGACCGGTCTGCTCTTGTCTGCCCATGCCGTAACGATGACGCCGATGCTATCGCACACTGTGCTGTTCTAGTCCCGAGGGCGGTGAAGCACCCGCTACAAAGTACCAATACTTTGCGCCCCGCCTCCCTTCGGCGAGCACGCAGCACGAACCGGCCGGTCATGAGCACCGTGGACGGGCAGGGCGGGGTTGCTCAGAGCAGTTTGAAGCAGCATTCCTCTACCCACATTCACACAACTACATATCGCAACGTGTCTCGAGACCCTTGAATAGAGAACAAGGGTGCTAGATTCACACGCAAGACATCGCTGTTCAAGCATTTTGTTGATGTTTCGTCTCCATGCCCCCCCGGATCCTCTTGTCTACGTGGATCAACAAGTGGAGGCTTTCTTATCGATCTGCATCCTTGCTTTGAGCTACATACACATGGACTGCACCTAAAATAACCCGCCTGCTTATCATTATTCCCCGTCTTGGGCCATGGCGTGGTGGCATCATCGTCCAGTGCCTCAGTCAAAATACGCCTCTTTTTCCCATCTTACCCTTTGATCTATCTCTCTGCGTCATCCGACATTACTTTACATCTAAACAGCCCCAAGCCTCGTTGCGTACGAAAGCACAATACGAAAGGGCAGACGTCGACTTGTACCAGCTGACTCTGATGCTCACTTGAAGTCACTCTTCCCCAACAAATTATTGAGTGCTCTCAAGAACGTTCACGCGTGCCAGGGCTCTCTCTAGACTGGACCCTCCACACGCGCTGTCTCAGTTTTGAGCCGTCAGCCGTCAGCCATCCCGGCCCATCACTCAAAGCGCCACGCTCTGCATCCGTAGATCCTCGACCACACCTCATGATAGGCCACTGCCAGTATTAGTAGCCTGTGCCTAAGAGCCTGGGTGCTTTTACTAAAGCCCAACATGAGTCCGTAACTCATCCACTGCTTCTCACGTTTCGTATGTCATCGGAACGCATGACTTGAATGAGCCATCGTTCCACTACACAACACTCACTCCACTTCACTCACTCTCACTCATCATGACAACGGGAAAAAGGGTCAGACCCGGTGACGTCATTAAAGGAAAACATGATCAACTTTTATTACGCCCTCTACCTAGAATGTGGACGGATGCCGGCACTAATCGAAAGACAAGCGGCAGTGGTATACTTACCGACATCAAGATCAACCAGAAGAAAACAGTCCCAGATGCAAGTGTACATGGTGATAAAGAATTAGGTGGTCATACTCCGGGTATCATCAACTGAAGCCCGAGGCTGGGCGAGGCATGGATCGTAGTCGCGTTGGAAAAGCCCCCAGGACCCTCAGAAGTTTTCGCACGAACCGACTTGGTCCACTCCATAGTTGTCTTCCTTGACAAAAGACAACAGGAGATTCTTCCCAAAGAGCCGTCAAATCCCTCAAGAAGCCCACGTGGTGCCCATCATGATGACAGACAATGTTCAAATCCCAAACATCAAAAAGCCACGGCCACCAATAATAGTGGCTTGGAAGATGCCACGAGCCCACGGTCCCCAAGTGTGAAGAAGCCCCCAGGTCTATCTTTGCTTCAAGCATGAAGCGCATTCTCAAAGCCCACGACTCCACGAGGGAGCTTTAACTTGTGTTGAAACGACAGTCCACAAAAGCCAACTTTGATGGTTATCCCGCCCGAAACCCTCGGTCCGCAATGGTTGTGTATGAGCCCACGTTTAGTCAAACGAGATCTTGGTGCCAGCGTAGTTGGCAGGTGTTCGGTTCGCACCGGTACCGAAGCCACCTCGACCACCACGGTCACCACCACGGCCGCCGCGACCGCCACGGCCACCACGGTCGCCACCACGGCCACCTCCGCGACCACCACGATCTCCGAAACCACCACGGCCACCTCCGCGACCACCTCCGCGACCACCTCCGAAGCCGCCGCCGCCGCCACCCTGCTGAGGCCGGCTGCTAGCATAGTCCAGACGGACACTGCGCGACATGCGGCCGTTGCCGATAGGAGCACCGTTCTTGGCCTCAAATACAGCCTTGGCATCCTCAACCGAGTTGAAGCTGACGTATCCGAAACCCTTCAGGTTACCAGAGTCACTGATACAAATTAGCCCTAAGATTTCGCGATAATGATAGACGGAATCACTTACGGGTCGGTAGGAAGTCGGACGCTGGCAACAGCAGCAACCTCGGCGAAGAATTCACGGACGCTCTCCTGGTCAACATCGAAAGGCAGGTTGCCCACGAAGAGGGTATCGCTCTCAGGGCTGACAGAGTCACCGTGCCTCTGGGCACGGTCGGCAGCACGAGCCTGGGGGTTGGCATCGGCGGGCTTAGCGTTGGCGTAGTCGAGGTTGAGAGCACGGCCGTCGAGCTCAAATCCTTGCATGGCCTCGTAGGCCTTGGTGCAACCCTCGCCGTTGTTAAAGTCGACGTAACCGAAGCCACGGCTGCGGCCGGTTCCCTTCTCGGTGACGACACGAGCGCCGACGAGACCGTCAAACTCCTTGAAAGCCTCGTACAGGGCATCGTCATCGATGTTCCAGCTCAAGCTGCCGGCGAAGAGAGTAGTGGGGGTATCAGTCTTGCTCTTCTTGGCATCGGCATCTGTGTCAACCTCCTCCTCAGCCTTGCGCTTCTTGGTGGGGGCCTCCTCGGTCTTCTTGGCCTTGGTGTCAGACTCATCCTCAGAGGAGTCGTCACTGTCGTCAGAGTCCTCCTCAGAATCGTCGGAGTCGTCCGATGAGTCGGCCTTCTGGTAACATTGTTAGTATAAAGTAGATAGACTGGGTAGTGATGTGAACAAACCTTCTCAGCCTTAGCGGCAGGCTTCTCAGTCTTGGCGGCAGGCTTCTCATCCTCGCTCTCGTCGTCGGAGTCAGAGTCGTCGGAGTCAGAAGACTCGGCCTTCTTAGCAGCGGGAGCAGCCTTGGCAGTGCCGTTGGTCTTGGCAGCCTTAGCCTTGGGCTTCTCCTCCTCAGAGTCGTCGGAGTCTGAAGAATCGTCAGAGGCAGAGGCAGAGTCGGACTCGGAGTCATCAGAGTCAGAAGACTCGGCCTTCTTAGCGGGAGCAGCCTTGGCAGTGCCGTTGGCCTTGGTGACCTTGGCCTTGGGCTTCTCCTCCTCAGAAGAGTCGGAGTCGGAAGAATCCTCAGCCTCGGACTCTGAGTCAGAGGACTCGGAAGAGGACTCAGGCTCGGGGACCTTCTTGGACTTCTTCTTGGAGGAGTCCTTCTCCTTGACAACCTTCTTGGCAGCAGACTTGGCCACGTCCTTGGACTTGGAGCTCTTGGTGATGCCTCCGGCCTTGACGGTGCTGAGAGGCTCAGCGACCTTGGCCTTCTTGCTCTCCTTGGTCTTGATCTTGGCCATTGTGATGTTTGTGTGGGGGATTGAGGGGGATTGGAGTAAAAAAGTCTAAACGAGGTGAATAGACAGAATGAAGAATGGGAGTGGACAGATGTAAGAGGAAAACTTCGAATGCGCCTGGTAAAGCCTTTTAAGCTGGGGTGGTTGGGCCAGGTCCTTCAACTGGCGCCCGGCAGACTTTTTTTCTTTTCTGCCTGTCAAATGGTGGGGCTTTCAAAAGCGGTGAGTTGACCTTTGCGACAGTCCAGGAACTTTAGGTGGTCTGGGGGTCCGTCTGTGCTTGCCTGAGAAATCAGGTCAGCTGTCATTGGATGTGCAACTCAATCGAGCTTCAAGCTACGGCTACGGACATCATAAAGTTGACGACATTCATCGAGTCCATACCGCCCGCCACGCGCATCCTCACTCGCCCCACGATCCAACTCGCAAGATTCGAGACTCAATAAAGTCGCCGCCATGCCTACCCCCGAGTCCGCCCAGTTCAAGGCACAGAAGCCTTCCGTCCCTCCCACCTTCAACGGCGTCGATTTCGACGACACCAAGGCGTTCAAGGCGGCCGAGGATGCCCTCATTCGGGAACAATGGGTTGGCGCTATGATGACCCGACTGGTTGGCGAGGAGCTGGGCAAGTGCTACGTGCGCGAGGGCGTGAACCACTTGGAGAACTGCGGCCACCTCCGAGGTTAGTTGGCTTGATGCAGCCCACAGAGAGCTGCTGACCTCGAGCATCCTGCTGACCGCGAGATCTAGAGCGATACCTACAACTGCTGAAGTCGAACAAGATCAAGGGTACCAAGTTCCTGCAGCAGAACTACATTGATCAGAAGGAGGAGGAGCTTGACCGGGCGGCCAAGGTGCACACCAGCGACAAGCTTGCAAAGCTGAACCAGGATCGGTTCTCTGCTGCGTAAGGTGTCGCATGCATGATTGAAGTCGGGGCTTGAGAGGATGGAGTAAACATTGGCTTTCTAGATTCGAGGTAATTGTAGTCTTGATATCGCGATATTGAACTGGCACAACCTCGGCTCTCGCCGTGAAGGCGAATCAATCACTGGACTCTGTATGACTGTGTATATATCAGGAAGCAATGAAATAAAAATGATCATAAAATTTACGTCAATTGCATGCCATGTTCTCCATACAATGGGCTTGAGGCTCCTTGGTGAACGACGTTGGACGGACACTCGTCTGCGAGGCTGACAATTCTCGGTTGCCCTCCTTCTGATTGGCTCTCCGCTCGTGCACCTCCAAAATTTCTCCAGAACATCGAGCCTTGTCGCCCTCCGTCTACCATCATCCACCACCTACGTTCATCATGTTCTGCACCCGGTGTCTCCGCACCGCCGTGACACGGCGTCCGCTGCCGATTCTGCGTCAATTCTCGACAACAGTGCCCTTCCGAAATGCCGAGCCCCAGCTTTCCACTCCCGTCACCGACGCCGGCGAGACCCCGAAGGATGCTCCTGCTCCCCGGTCGTCCTGCCCAGCTGGCACTGTGCTTCTGGGGCTGAACTACACCAAGGGCGGCCAGGATGTCCTCGCGAAGAAGGACGAGGAGTACCCCGAGTGGCTATGGTCGTGCTTGGATGTGTTGAAGAAGAACACGGACTCGGCGGACCCAGATGCCGGAGACGAGTTCTGTACGTTGCCATAGCCCTTGGACTTCTTACCAGAGCTAGCTTGCTAACAGCCGATCCCAGCGAAATCGAAGAAGCAGCGAAAAATAGCAGCCAAGCGCCAGAAGGCCCACGAGGCCCAGTTGCTGGCAGATGGCAACCTCGAGGCTCTCGCCCCCAAGGTGCCTCTGCAGCACCAATCCATCAACCTCCCTGGAGATGAGAACCAGGGCGTTGAGCATAACATTGAGGCGGCGGAGAAGAGGCAGGAGCTCAAGAGGGCGATGCGAAAGGAGCGCAAGGCCAAGATCAAGGAGACCAACTACCTCAAGTCCATGTAATGTTCTTGACAGTTGGCCGTATACCTGTACACTATCTGGGGGACGATGTAACTCAACTGTACTATATATGCCATGGGACGTGGCATTTCACACATAATTGCATACGGCGTTCAATGCCGCATTGACATGGTGCACTCTCATTTTCACTAAAATTATCTGGCGTTTGCTTGAACTTGTTATCAGAAATAGAAAATTTGTTCTAGCATGTCCAATCTATTAAGAATCAAAACATCTTGGTATATCTAGGTACGCATGGCTTTTGCAGCCGAGTGCCCAGGCCTGCGTCATAGGGAGTCATTTGGTTTAAACTATGATGGTTCTCACAAAGCACTCAAGTCTAGTGGTACACTGCTTCCCCTCCCGGCTCTATACTTTTTGATACCACCTGAGAAGTCCCTTGGCTTGGGAAACAAACCTTCATCCTTAAACTGCCATCTGGTGTCATTAATCATCACATGTGCGCTACCGGTACTGGCAGGGGTTTGCGCGGGCGAGTTCCTCGTGGGACTGGGAGACTTGGCTCCATTGGCTGTCAAGGTGAACATGCTTGGATCGAACATGGACTGGCGAAGAGATGACCCGCGAGACCGTGTCGCTGGGGGCGGTGGTGGTGAGGGCGCTGTCGGGGGCGCCGGTGCTGATGCTGGAGGCGGAGGCGGTGGAGGAGGCGGGGCGGAGCTTGGAGATGCCTGCTCAGCAGCGCGAATAGCAGCTTGCGCCGCAAGAGAGGGCGTTGAGTGCGATGGGGCAGGCGGAGGCGGAGGAGGCGGCTGCGATCTTGGAGCCGGTGACTGGCTCGGGCGCGGCGGCGCCGCAGAGGGTGGCGGCGGTGGAGGTGCAGCCGGAACTGGCGCAGAGGATGTCGGCGGAGGAGGTGGAGGAAGAGGGGGTGTTGGTGCTGGTGCCGTTGGTAAGGACGGCGGCAGGGACATGGACGACGGCTTCCGAGATGTTGGTAGAGGGGGTGGCTTCTTGCCTATAGGAGGAGGCGGAGGTTTCGAGCCTGTTGGCGTCGTCTTCCTGAAACCCGCTTGTCCTCCGGCCAGCGGTGTCAGAGGCCGGCCAGGAATCGCCGGAGCGGCCCCGGGAGGAGGCCTGGGTGCTGAGAAAGCCGGGGGCCTCGGCGCAGACGTTGTAGGCTCAGGATCTGATAGGTACGTAGAGTCGCGGTTGGCACCCGTATCGACTCCTCCTCCCCTCTTCTTCAGCTTGGGCATTCCGCCGGCGAAAAGGCCACCCAACTGCGGTGCAGGGTCCGCGCCTCCTGAGCTCGCATCGCGGGAGCCCTGATCACTATTGCTCCTTGCTCGGTTGCCCGGGACAGGCGGTGCCAGTCCTCCGGGAGGCTTCGGAGCACCGCCAAGACCTGGGACAGGAGGCGCGCCGCTGACTGGAGGGGCTGATGAGCTTGAAGTGCTGGCAACGATGGGGGCCGATCGGTCATTGGTGACAGCTTTCTTAAGAGCTCTGCCTTTATGGATGTCGGAGAGCAGAGCGCCCTAGTAATATAGTTAGACTCTAGTTCAAATCCATATCTTTGCACCTGGGGTATAGCTGTTCCCAGGGTGGGCAACCGTACTTTGTTGGGGACTCCTCCACCTGGAGGGCGCGCTGGAAGACCTCCTGCTGGTGGTGGAGGTGGTGGAGGAGGAG
>JABEYC010000029.1:0-82078 GCA_013266195.1 Fusarium zealandicum | reverse complement strand
AGGGGGGGGGGAAGGGTGGAAGAGGGGGGAGGGGGGGTATTCCTTATGGCCCTCTATGTCCCGTGGGGCGATCACGCCAGGGTCAGTGATATCGATGGGACCCCCAAACGGGCATCGGACGGATAAGCCACGGCATGGCAGCGATGGGTATGGGTTACAAGATCTGCGTCACATTCGAGGGGGGGCAATGAAGACCAACGAGACTCGAGGGAAAGGATGTGAAAGTCAGAGCTGACGGAGGGTGCTTGCTTGTGGGGTCAAGGATGGAAGAGTCAGTCCTTTCTGCACCCGCGGACTGCAGCCCAGTGGAGGGCTTGGCGCATGAACGACGGAGATAGTCCCCTGTGCAGCGTGGGTTATCGGGGCTTCCTATATCCAGGGTGGATGACTTTGGTTGCTTTGTTTGTACTGGTCGCCGACTAGTGGGCAGGAGTTTTAGGGGTGGTAGACAGGCCAAGGATGACTATTTGCAACGATCAATATATCAAGTTTTATTCACTCCTCCTACTTGAGCCGACTATATCTGAGCAAGAGGAAAGGCCAACAGAGACGATGCTCGTGGTGGCCTCGGCAAGATGAGCTACGGTGGAACACGGCGAGGAGCGGATCCGTCGGATATCTGTTGGTATGTCAAGTTATGGCACAAGCCCCATCCTCTTTAGTTGTGTGATAGTGACCAGAGCTGGCCAGGTTTATTCGCTTCTGCTTACGAAATACCAGTATTTCCCACTGAGTCTTAGCCAACGACCGGCACACCATTTTTCTATGTTTCCTGTTTAGGTAATGGGCTCGACTTACAGCCCCAAGACCAGAGACCCACAACACAACATGCACGATTCATGACTCCGTCCCTCTCTTGTTGTGATGCCCTATCCATGCCAGGCCGTCTCGGGCCATCTCCCGTGGAAGATGCGTCTCCCACATAGGGTCCATGCCCCTGCCTGCCCAGCATTTATACCCCACAGACGGAGCACTTCCGTCGCCCCCCATTCGAGTCCCGTCGCTCTAGACTACCCTAGATCAGCGCCGGTCGACTTGTGGAGTAGACTTGAATCAGTCTGGCCCTGCCGCAATGTGATAGCCAAGTCATGTAATCCATGCGTCGTTATTGAACCGAAACAAGGTCGTCGTGGCTGTCCTGCCATGTTCACTGTCCCAGGGGGCACGAGCTCGTTAATAGCACCATGGTATATTGCATCGTTTGTTTGCTGCCAAACCAACAAAGTCTGACTAACAGCTCGGGTATCCTCTTTCCACTCACCCTCGCATGGATCAGGTGCTGGCGCTTAAGGATTTCCTCATCTGGGAGGACCCCTCAAGGCACTCCATTGCGACAACCATGGCCCCGGACCGGTTGGTCCGACTCACCGAGTGACGCCCAGGCAACCTGTCTCAGATTCCGCATACACCGAATACAGGGGGAGAATCTAACCACAATCAAGTTTCTGGAAGTGACAGTTTGGGTATTGCGAGTGCGAGTCTATGGATATACTAAAGCTACAAGATTAAACAAACAGGACCTAACACCAAAGCTCAACACGTAAGCGTGTACAACAGCGCATGTTTTTCCCCGAGACGAACGAGCGTGTTACTCGGTTCATAGCAGAGCCATTCCAGCACCAATGCCCATAATGCCCAGGGCAGCACCAGCAACGTGGGCCGTAGCCCGAGCAGCCGCCATACCCGTGCTTGACCTCGATGTAAACGCAGGCGTCACAGCAGCGGCGTTTTCTACTACCCTCGTCGCAGTAGCCTGGGGCGTCATGTTGACCTCAGTCATGCAGTTGGCCGTGCAGGGGATGGCCGTCTGGAAGATGTTGTCGACCTGACCGGCGCGGAAGACGGGAGACTGAGCCCAGTGTGCAGGATTGGGGACCGCATTGGGCTCCTCGGGATTATTGACGTTGGCTATGATGTGCAAAATCCCGTTGGAGAGGAGGATGTCTGTCGTGATTATCTTGGCCGAGTTGATAAACTTCTCGTTGCCAATCTGCCGAATGTGCACCTTGTGGCCCTTGTACAGCGTATCGAGGTATTTGGCATTTTCAAGGTCCGACGATACCAAAACCTTGCCTTGGATGACATGGTAGCCCATGGTCTGGCCCAGTTTCTTGACGTCCATCTTCCTGAGAGTCCCCCCGATGGCTTCCATGGCCTGATCTCTAGGCGCGAAGACGGTGATGTCTTTGAGGCTGTTGATACCAGGCATGAGCTCAGAATCATAGAGACCGCCCAGGAAAGAGGTGACTTTGCTCGCCGTCAGCACTGGACCGAGGCCCGAGGGGGGGACCAAGACGCTGTCAACGATCTGGATGAGGCCACCGTCGAACTCGATATCGTTGTTGATGACGGTGGCACGGCTTCCGAGTCTAGTGCTGAAGACGACAACGTCCGGCTGCTTGGTGATGAGGATGTTCTGACCAGCCGTGACATTAGTCCACTCGGGATCTCTTAGGAGTGTGGGCCTGACGTAGGCAGGGCCAGCCTGAAGTTTCGAGGTGCTGATGATTCCATGCAGGATGTGATACTGAAGCAGAGGAATGGTTGTATTCTTTTGGGCCGAGTCCCAGACTTGAGAGAGTGCAGAATAGGGGATTTGCGTAAAGGCCTCATCTGAGGGTGCCACGATCTGCCAAGAGTTAGTTGCTACTTGTACAAAGATCCAAGGCCTCGATGAGGAGTAACTCGTAGACATACCGTAACACCCTTGGAACTGGGTAGTTGCAACAACACCTCGGGGTATTTCTGAGAGAATAATTAGTATCCTAATCGCGAAAGGAAGTGACATCAGTGCCATACCTGGATCAACTTGTAGTATGTGCTGAGCTTCTTGTGTCTCCGCAGGACACTGCCCAGGTCCATGGGTTGTTTGGCAGCCTCAACGAGGGCTAAAACGCTGGCAAAGCCAACAAAAAAGTTGGACAACAGCATTATGCAACGCTGCGAATGGACGCACGCGGCAGTGTAAAAGATCTAGTTGACTAGTATATCCGACCGATGCTCGTAAGAGATGTGGGCGCTTGAATGAGCAACCCAAAGGCGTAGAGAGTGTGTTCGACTGATGCACGGAACTGTCTGATAGGAGACTGATGAGTCTCAAAGGAGTGTCAGTCGTTGGAGATATCGTGAGTCGAGGGCAAATCAAAAGAATGAAGGGAGCAGAACGCTAGAGATGTGGCCAACACAAGAGAGAGTAAGGTCCTAACAAAAGACAGAAGAGAAAAGAGAAAAGAGACAAGAAACGGTCTACCGGCCGTGGTGAATAAATATATCGAGAGACGAGGGCATTAGGCCCATCGTATTAGATGAACTCCATCAAATCAGCTTCGTTTGGCCGCCCACGGATGCCCCGGTTGAGCAAGTCATGGGCCACTCGTAGAGCCCGAGAAGCATATGGCGAGCTACAACTTAGCAGCTGCATCGATGAAAACGATTACTGAAGCTCAACGCCCCACGGAAAACCAAAAAACGCCGCCGAGCTCCAGATTCATGGAAGATACATTGGCGCTCTTGGAGCGTCGTGATGGGTATCTGTCTGTTAGATCGGCGGAGATTCCGGGCTTTGAACCCTGAACCCTGGTAGCGGACCCGTGCATTAACCATGTCTAGGGTCTAGATCTCCGGATTGGGACTGACAATCGAGCACGAGCCACGCCTCTGTCTGACCTCTTGGCTTCTATTCAACGACAGACGACCTTTGGTACCGTGATTGTTCGGTACGAGATCGGCAAAGGTGTACAAAGACTTCATCGCTCTAAGGGACAGGGGACTAAGATTGTCCATGACCCGAGTAAATACTTCGGCGGGAACGAGTTCCGGGGTCTTCCTGATCTGCACTCATCGTGGATTGGTGAAGTCAGTTGATCACAACGTTATCTGCCTTGGTCGATGGCAATCTCGTCGATCTAGATCGATCTTTGGGGTGTGTGCCATTATCCTGCATCAGTGAGATGGGCCGGTTCTGGATTTGAGCTTTCATGAGTCTCCTTGCCCCTGGTGCCTGCAGCTTCGCACGACGACACGGGCTATGCAACAGTCAGCCTAGTGGATGTCTCCAACGCCATCAGCGAACTGAGGATGGGCTTGTTTTCCCGCCACGGCACTCGGAGCAAGCCTCCAGTGCGAACGAGAGTTGGACACCAGAGAGCCTGTAGCTCGCTCCCGGCTTCCTGGGATCCAAGAAAGGCTTCTTCCAAGACATTAGCTTTGGTCTGGACGCAATGAAACATGGGCTCCAGGGTGGTTTGCACATGAGCCCGCAAGATAGCTAGAAGTGGAAAGTTTGATTGCTGAATATACTCCCGCCATATCCTAATCTCGTTGAGCTATGATGTTCCTGTTGCAGCTCAGCACACTTGTGGCGAGCTCTGGTCCAGACCCTTGGTTCAAGGCTTGGTGATCCACGATGTCCAAGGACCTGCCAATGTCTCACAGTAGGCGGGCCAGACCCCCAGCATTCCTCACGACAAAGAGATCCTGGGCAGGTTGACCCGTTAATCGGCTTGCAGGCATTGACGAGATCGACTTTGTGTCGAGCTTTCCGAGACATCCAGAAGCCAGCCTTGGGACTCTGGCTTGTCATTGTTCGTTGTCGATCAGAATCCTTCAAATAGTTTGGTCGGACCCTAAGAACCCTCGGGTTTCGTTTCTTGGCTCGTATTCTCAATAGCCGGGACCGCCGCGGCCTATTCCGTACACTATCAAACAGCTGCAGCGAACTCGTCGTTTTGGGGTCTTCCCTCTTGAAGAGCCGACTAGAGCAAATACAAACTGCCTGAAGGTCGATTTCTCGTCAGCGATGTCTTGCTTGCAATTAGTGCAAGCCGGTGATCGTCTCATCGTCGTCATGAGCGGTGGCAATAAAGTCAAGCAGCTCCTGCTGAGGTTCTAACGAGCATGACGGCAGTGATAATGGTATTTCGCCCCCAAGCGACAACCAATCCAACTAGGGGGGCGATGTACATCATTGAATTCCCAATGTGTGCGCAAGAGGCCACTGGGCCACGGCGAGCCATAAGGTTGACCAAGTGGTGACTGTCAAGGGGAGTGTAGGCTGTGATAGATCAGCAACCTTATTCCTGAGATTCGCAGGGTGTCTCTCTAATTAATATCAGAGTTCAGGGTCCCTGCAGAAGCGGCAGGGGCGTGAACATGCCGCATCAGTCACGCCGAGCTTGTTCCTGTCAACTCATTGCCGCTTTTTTTAACGACAGCTAAGGCCAGGAAGCTGGGTCGCGTGGGATGTCCGAGAGCGAGGGACATTCGGACGACTGCGGTACGTACCCCGGGGTCGCTGTCAAAACTTATTGAGGGGACTGTCAGCTCTTGAATCTTAGTCAGAAGCAGATATATGATGGCTGAAGACAGACCCGAAGGCCATACGCCTCGCCCTCTTTGGAGTCGTATTGGCCGGCCGCATGGTTCTGATTCATGCAAGGTCGAAACACCCAGAAGCTCGATTCATGGACTTGAATCAATAGCAGAGCAACAAGGCCAAGTCGGGTGCTCGGTCGAGTCGTGACTGCAATGCTGGCATTGCCAAGGGGAACGAAGCATTGTGGACAATCTTAGTGGGTTGGTCGCGAGCGACGACGGAACCGGAACGGAAAACACGAGGTTCTGGCCTTTGTTTAGCGTCTTGAGGAGGTTGACTAGGTAAATTCTGTTATCGATGGTTGCAAGACGATTGTGATGAAGACACTGGAATGGAGTGGCTTTGAGTTGTGGAGCGTGAGGGTTTTGGAATTGATGAGGTTGTTAAAGCGTACGGTGCCAATAAATAGCAACAGACTGTATTTGGTCGCCTACAGCACCTCCGCCAACATACTTGGCGGGGGTAGTAGGCGGCTAGCGCGCTGATGATACTTCCTATAGGCTAATCGCACAACTGGGGCGTGCGTTGAGGGCACTGTGCCACTGAGCCACCACTTCAAGTTGGTTTCCATCTCTTCCCGGCGAGGATGGATCCCCTCAGCTTCACTATACACACACCAACTGGATCATGGGTTTACCAAGTCTGGCCTTGGATCGCCGAGCCTGTGCTCATCATGTCTCCCAGACAAAGCTGTGGCACGGGCCTGGCTTTGCCCTGTCGTCCTCCAACCGCCGTTGAATCACTCATTGTTTACCATTGTTCACTCTATTCATATACCCTCTTCCTCCCTGTTTTCTCGGTCTACGCGGTCTCGTTCTCGCTCCTAGGACTAGACTGACTTGGCTTTTTCCCTGTCCTCTCGAGACTGTCCACTCATTCACTTGCCCTGGTGCCACAATCAGCTCCTTATACCTGATCGGCTGGCGTTGAACTCAATCATTTCGCTCAAGGGGTTTATGTCTACTTGGGAGTTGGCCTTGCCCTCTTTCCATCTTCAACTCTCATTTCTTACTCTTTCAATCTTTTTGAGATACATCGTGCATACGATATCTTCTTCACCATGAGTTCGTATCGCCAAAACAGTTATAGTATGGATCCTCATGCGACAGAGCCACCAAGAACATCTGTTGACTCTCACACTCCGTCTGAACCTCCTTCGGAGTCAGCATCCAATCCCTATCGCCAAAGCGTCGACCAGGTCCGTGGAGCGGGAGGTTCGGCTGGCAATGGAGGCATGTTCAGCATCCCCGAGTATTCAAGCCCCCCTTCCGAGTACGAGTCCACCAATGGGGCATCAGGCACGCAAATCGATGACCGGAACCGTTACTTTCACTCTAGGAGAGTCAGGCCAGGTGAAGTCGAAAAGCCATGGTTGGAAAAGAAGAACCCCAAAGAGAAATGGGTGACCATTCTTCCCATTATGGCTATCGTGATCGGCCTTGGCTTCTCTGCTTTTCTCGTCTGGGACGGCATCAGAAGTGTTGTCGTGAACAAATATTGCCCTGTCTTGGATGAAGACTTTAGTGGAGGTATAGACACCAAGATCTGGACCAAGGAAGTCGAAGTTGGTGGTTTCGGGTGCGTTATCTCGTCATCTATCCTGACATTTTCACATGAGCTGACTCTCTCGTAGCAATGGTGAGTTCGAACAGACAACTGGCGGAGATGACAATGTCTACGTTGAGAATGGCAATTTGGTCATCAAGGCGACTCTCCAAGACGCCAAGAAGATGGAAAAAAACAATGTCATCAATCTCCTCAGGGACGGAACCTGTACCTCAAAGCAATGGACGGCTTGCGTTGCCGCAACCAATATGACGGCAGGAAACTTCAGCACTGTCCCTCCTACCAAGTCCGGCCGCATAAACACCAAGAAGGGTGCTACCATCAAGTACGGCCGTGTAGAAGTCACAGCCAAGCTTCCCCAGGGCGACTGGCTCTGGCCCGCCATCTGGATGTTACCCGTCAAGAACACATATGGTGCCTGGCCTAGGTCTGGAGAGATTGACATCATTGAGTCGCGCGGCAACAACTGGACCTATGAGCAGGGTGGCAACAACATCGTCTCTTCCGCCTTACACTGGGGCCCTAACCCGGCCAACGACGGCTGGTGGAAGACAAACAATAAGCGAAGAGCGCTGCACACAACCTATAGTGCTGGCTTCAACATGTTCGGTCTGGAATGGTCTGAGAAATACCTCTTCACCTACGTCAACACCCGTCTCCTCCAAGTTACATACACCAACTTCAAAAAGCCCATGTGGAAGCGAGGTGGATTCCCCGATATTGACCAGAACGGCACCCGGCTCACCGACCCTTGGTCAGCGACAGGCGAACTGAACGCGCCTTTTGACCAAGAATTCTACCTGATCATCAACCTGGCCGTTGGTGGCACCAATGGCTGGTTCGAGGATGGCAAGTCAGACAAGCCCTGGTATGACAGCTCACCCACAGCCAGGAGAGACTTCTGGGACTCTCGTGACCAATGGCAGTCGACCTGGAAGCAGCCCCAGATTGAGGTGAGCCGTGTTGTCATGACACAGCAGTGTAACGGCAATGAGGAGCTGTAGATACTTTCGATCGAGGGACGCAGGGATATTTACGGATGCAAGGGAATAAGTTCCGGAAGGTTTCGTTTACATGTGGATTAGTATCTGGGTTAAATAGATATCATTAGAAAGAATAAAGCTTAACTTTCCACGAAAGATCAATATATCTTGGAATTGCTGCCTAGTAGATTGTTTTTTGTCGCACAACATGTGTTGTTCTGATGGGCCGGAATCCTTATTCGCGGGGTACCGTGTGGTTGGACTTTTGGGAGTAGTATCTATGAGAGAGCTGATCTTTTGGGCGTAGAAACATCATTCAACTAGATAGACTAGAATAAGAAAATCCACAGAAATCCATGAAGAGTCCAGTAGTATCTATGACCAGCAAAATTTCATCATTGACCCTTGATTATAAGTGACATGGCTAGAACAAGAAAGACCTCGATGGAAGCTGATCTCTTGTAGATTTAAGAGCAGTTTCTTGCCTGATATGAGCTACTCCAGAAGTAAATACTAATCTCAAGTGATGAGCTACCCTGGAACCTGTTGCAGCAAAACAACGCGGTAAATCCGATTGTCTCTGTATTCCTCGATTAGCATGGTGTTGCAAAAGCTTGCAATGAATATTTCTTATAGTTTTTGCTTAAAGGACATGAAATCTTCTTGAGTTGTTCCCCGAGGTTTTCTTTAGAGGGCTACGTGAAGTTTCGCTAATGGTATATTGATATGCTGTCCGCACAAAGCAAGTCCTTTTACTTATAAAACTTCGTTCTTGGGTTTTACGTCGAGCTCTATAGAAGAAGAGAGCCATGAATTTGGGCGTAGCCTAATAAGCATGGAACGTTCTTCAAATCCTTCCAAATCAGTCACCCTCTCTTATTACCCATGGTGGTTTCATGCGTCGTAATGAGCGTGGTGCTGAGGAGTCATGTCAGGTCTCCGGCGTAACCGTGCGTTTACAATCTATGGCCGTATAAAAGAGCCGTAGCTCCGGTGCTGCCTTTTAGGTCGGTAGTGGCAAAGGTACCCAGCTCCCGTTCAGCTGCTGTCGTTCTTGATTAACAAAGCCAAGATTCATCTGCCAAGTGTACAGGAATTTGAGTATTTGTCATTGACCCGTGATGGCCTTTGGCCCGAATTTGCAGCCCATGGCTTCGGATAGCGTAGCTCCCAGCCAGCGATGTGAAGAGACGGAGGCGCCGAGCTTCGAGGCGGGCTGGGAGGCTCGATACAAGGTTTCCCGGTAAGCGGATGATGGGAGTGATGAATAATGCAAGAGTGCGATCAAGGCCGAACTTGGTGAAAGCCGTTTTGGTGAGCATATCGCTTGTTCTCCACGAAAGACTGCGCAAGGGACCAGGGGAGGTCGGCGATAAGGGGCCTGCATCAAGTAAATGTCAAACCCATCAAGACCATTTCTTGTGTAGGTAGACATGTATGCCTTTAGGGATGACGGTGAGAACCATCATGTGGCTAACTCCACGTTGCCTGAAGAGTTCAACAAGGATAACTGTTGGACGGAGACGTTAGATCGGCCTTGATTTGCAAGACTCGGGATTATAATGTGACGTATTTGGGAGTCAAGGCCCAAGAGTGTATCAGATATCTGCCATGGTCCGAGAAGCTACGGAACAGGATATGGCCACCAAGGAATATAGCGTTGGCTCTCTTCAGATTGGGTGCCATATATCTTTTGATGTAAGTGCTCATATATCCAATACGCGTGACTGTACTGCAACATGAAGATGCCAAAAGCGGATCTGCGAGGTAGAAAACAAGAAAATTGATCAACATCATCCATGATGCAAGAATCTCGTTCCTGGATTCGACGCCTCTTTTATCGAGCATCATGAGTAGCCCTGGTCCAGAACTCAGCCTCAGAGACCGTTCCGATAATGCTGGGCCCTGAAAAGCACACAGCGTTGTGCATCCACATCTCTCGTCGCCCCTGGCTAGGTATTTTGGTGGATGATAGATCGCATGGTAGCTGAGATTCTAAGGTCTCGGTGTCGAGACGTCAAGGTCTTAGACATCCAGATCCCCGAAGCTTCAGAAGCGGGTGGAAAACGTGCATCAAGCGGCCTACTACGTAGTAGTATGGCCAAACTTTGGAAACCACGAGGGGTGTGATGTCTGACAGGGCGTGGTACTGTTAGTTTCCATTGTCCGAAGTATGTCGGAATCGACGGCCCAGAAGAAGCCTTTCCGCAAGGCACTCGGGACAGATCAGCCAAGAGCCAGCGGGTTGCCTCTTCAGGCTCTTAGACGGGAACAGACAGGAATTGATGATATTGGTCAACTGGAGAGGGCCGAGTTCCCCACTCAGAAAGCTGAGATAGTTTCCTTGGTATCTTTTCATGCTTTGGGGAAAGCAGCATGGTGTGTCTTGAACAATGTTGGTGTTAGTTGGGCGTGGGGAAGAGATACACCAACAACGAGGCTGCTGGCTTCCGCCGGAAAGGCGCACGCAGGAAATGCCCTGCCCTGTGCAGCTTTGATTGGCGTGGTGTAAGTCGTCAAGTTTATGGTTCGGGATGGCTGAGCGCCGCTTTAAGCTGGTGCTGGTTGGCCAAGACCACAGACGAGTCGTGAAAGCTCGCAATAGCTTGGAGGAGGATGAGGAAGGTGATTACAATTACATATTCTGGGGTGCATGGACCATTCGGGAGGTTGACTATCCGTGGTTTTGGGTTTTGCTCTCCTCGGGCGGCGCAAAGCCAGAAGCCATTGCGATAGTGCATGATGCCTGTTGCTTGGTGGAGAGCTTGGTTGGTTGCTACGGAGGAATGCGCCATTCCAATGAGGGCGAGCGGAAGGGGGAGTAAGCGCAAGTATGGGCAGTGTACCTTCCGGGGGCTTGTGACTAGATGTCGATAGAGAGCCAAGTTTAGGTCACTTCTATAGCAATGATTCAATGGATGTGATGCGGGCTCTGGAGGTATCAACGGTTGCTAGTCGGGGCTAGAATGCGCGTTCCTGGTGGTGTTGCTCAGGTTGATGCGTGGGGAAGGTGCAAAAGCCTTTCGTTCCTGCGTCGAGTCGCCCGTCTCTCACGCAGGTACCGTATAGCTAAAGGCTCGCTCCTGCTTCGTTCCTGTGTATCGCCTCCATCTGGCTGCGTTGGGCGTCCTCTCCACCGGACGCATCAGCCACACGTCAGTGAAGCTGTCAAAATGCGACTAGAGAGGAGCGGATCGGTGCCGCTTGCCCCATTTGCGTCCAAACCTTGAAAAGGCAGGACCTCGTTGGCCCGTGACTAGATCGCACTAGTCCCAGTTCGGGACACCACTCAACGCGTCTTGGACTACCTCTCCTCTCGGACAACCATTTCCTCTGCGTCACCTCTTCGTTCAGCCCAGCTTCTAGAGACTCCGTCCAAGACAGTCTCACGATTCCAGGGCCGTTGCTTAACGGCCATCTCTAGGTATCACTTCCCGTAATCAAGCTGCACCTAAACCAACGTTATCAGATATGCTCTGCTCCTTCTACTACTCATCTCTCCGGGTGTCTCGTTGCCGGGCCCGGTCTTTTGGCTCTCGATTTCGAGTTCTCGATTGTCAGATACGGGTCGCTCTATTCACTAGTTCACAGACCACGGAGAGGGGACAAGCCTCCAGAGCCTACACGGTCCGCTCACACAGTTAGTCTGGCGCCACGATGCTACATCCGATCGACCTCTTCTTGAGGCGGTCCACTCTTGATCCTCTTCTCGGCTGAAGATACATTTGCCTCCCCGGCTAGTTGCATTTTTGGGGGCCTTGGGGCGCCGGCTGCTCGGGGACAGCGCCTTTTCGTCCAAGACTCTTAGACAGCTAGAGTGAAGTCGTCCCGCCCGCCCCCGGCGTGTCTCGTCCACAGTCATCCGAATACTGTCCCTCGTTGTCCACCCTCAGTTGGCTAGTAAGGCCCGTTTGTGGTTGCAGCACCACGATTCTTACTTCCTGCGGCCCTGTCGGGAACTTCGCTCTATCAACGGTAGGGCGATGCCGACCCGCCTATTCACACCCCCTCAGCTCGCCCACTACGCTCATCCAGACTCATGGCTCTCAAGATCGATGCTTGGCTTCGATTCTGGCTCGAATCTAGGTCCTGGCCATTCAAGTGGAGGCCCTTGGATCTGGCGTCTCTGTAATCCACTCCTGATGGCTTCCGTCGACATGCCCGCCCTCATCGTTTTGCTATCTATCCGCAGTGGCGTTGATGGACGGCGAGTATAATTATTCAGGGCCCTTGAACCTTGATATGCCTGCCTCCATGCTGTTCGTTTGAGTTCAGTCAATTTGATATGAAAGGCACTGCCTCGAACGGCCTTTTGCCTCTGGTAAGTTTCAGTCCTTCCTCTCTACACTCCAACTCCTTCATTCATTCAATACACCTTCTCTTACACTCACTTTACCCCTCTTTCGTTCGATCCTTAATGGTCATGCAACTCTAAGACCTTTACAGTCCTTTCAATCAACATAACACACTCTGGGTATTCTTCGCAACTTCGAACTACCAACAGTACAACAACCTACAGCTTCTTGATCTTGGACGTCGGACGATCCCAGGATTCCTACGCAGAGGGTTTGGACTCGCAATAGTCCACCGTAGGAACACGACCTTTACCCCGGCTATTCATCACCCCATTCATCCTTCAAAATGGGCCTCGGTAGCTACTTCAAGGCCGACCCTCCGCCTCAGACTCCCATCGATCCTCCCCCTAGGAGGCCGAGCCATCGCCCATCAATCTCTCTTCATGCTCCTATTGATGAGAAGGCGCCTCCGGTGACGGTCATGGAGCTCCAACCTCCAGGCCCCAAGTTCACGGCAGGGCCACCTTCAATAGCAATCTCCACCAAGTCAAGCACTAGCGGCTTCCTTGACGACATCAAGCATGAGGTTATGGTCAACTACCTGTACCAGCAGCAATGCTCTCAACTTTGGGTAGGAGATGGGACCGGCGAAATCGAAGGCGTGTTACTGCGCAAGTCTCGCGGTCAGTATATGGCCTGCCCACAGCAACTGGGACAGTCCCCTTTCGCTGTTGCTTGCTCTGCACTTAATGTTCAGGTAAGTCGAATGTCCAGAGTGTCAACACTCAGGTTTACTAAACTGTCTCATAGTGTGCGATGACAGTAAACTCTCGAGTTATCAAGACCTTCCTGCAATGGACGCCTGATGCAGTCGATGTGCCCTTGATGAACGGTCTCCGTGTGCAGATTCTGCCCACCGTCAACGACCTCCCTCGAGCACGTAAACATCAATTCGCGGCCTTTATCGCTTCGGATGGCCTCCTTATCGTCTGGGACGATGATGCTTTGAACTTGATGGCCCGCGCCAAGATTATCGAGTCGGAGCTCATGGAGCTTGTCTGGAACTCGGGTCAAGCGCTAGATGATGAGGACGGCGAGGGTGGCGCGGAGCCAGAGTATGAGATTGATGAGGAGAGCGGCGAAATTAAGCCTGAGGCGCGACCAGTTCACCTGCAAAATGCCGTCCTCGTCTCGTTGACCCTCCTCATTGTCATGGCCTCTCTTGGCTCGGCCTGGAGACAGCTTGCTGTTGAGATCGCCGTCGATGGTAGCTATGCTCGTCTTGGCCTTGTTACGCTCTTCCCCATCCAGATCTTCTTCTCTCTGTTCTTTGCCCAGGTTATCGTTGGTTGTTTGGCGCAGATTTTCGGGCCCATTCGCCAGCTGACCATCAACTCCAAGTTCTTCTCGGCACGGCCTCCTCGAAGACTTCAGGGCGCTACCTTGCCTCATATCACCATTCAGTGCCCCGTTTATAAGGAAGGTTTGGTCGGTGTAATTCTTCCTACGGTCAAGTCTATCAAGCAGGCCATGTCGACCTATGAACTTCAGGGTGGTTCCGCCAACATGTTCATCAACGACGACGGTCTCCAGCTCATCGGCGAGGAAGAGCGCGATGCTCGTATCGAGTTCTATGCCGACAACAGCATTGGCTGGGTCGCGCGCCCCAAGCATGGCGAGGACGGCTTCGTGCGCAAGGGCAAGTTCAAGAAGGCATCAAACATGAACTTTGGTCTCATGATCTCATGCAAGGTTGAGGAACGCTTGCAGCTCATCAAGCGCCCTGTCGACTGGAGCCAGAGTGACGAGGCTTTTGCCTACGAGCAGGCCCTCAAGGAAACCCTTGAGGAGAATGGTCGGGCTTGGGCGGATGGCAACATCCGCATTGGCGACTACGTCCTTCTTATCGACTCTGATACTCGTGTCCCCACTGACTGTATCCTTGACTCGGTCTCCGAGATGGAGCAGTCCCCCGACGTCGGCATCATGCAGTTCTCTTCCGGTGTCATGCAGGTAGTCAACACCTACTTTGAAAACGGCATTACGTTCTTTACCAACCTCATCTACACTGCCATTCGTTACACGGTCTCCAACGGCGATGTCGCCCCCTTCGTCGGACACAACGCCATCCTTCGCTGGTCTGCCATTCAGCAGGTTGCCTATCAAGATGAAGATGGTTACGACAAGTTCTGGTCCGAGAGCCACGTCTCTGAGGACTTTGACATGTCTCTTCGTCTGCAGTGCAGTGGCTACATCATTCGTCTTGCCGCCTGGGCGGGTGACGGCTTCAAGGAGGGTGTGTCTTTGACTGTGTACGACGAGCTCGCTCGATGGGAAAAGTACGCCTTTGGTTGCAACGAGCTGCTCTTCAACCCCATTCGTACCTGGCTATGGCGTGGCCCCTTTACTCCTCTGTTTCGCATGTTCGTCTTCTCCAACATTCGTTTTACATCTAAGGTCACTGTCATCTCCTACATCGGCACATATTATGCCATCGGCGCTGCTTGGATCATGACCACTGCCAACTACTTCTTGATGGGCTGGTACAACGGTTATCTTGACAAGTACTACCTTGATTCGTGGCAGGTGTGGTTTTCCATCATCATCGTTTTCAACGGTCTTGGTAATATTTCTCTGGCCATTATGCGATACCGGTCCGGCGAACGCACCTTGGGATATGCCATCTGGGAGAACTTCAAGTGGACTCTGATGCTGGCTCTGTTCCTTGGTGGTCTGTCTCTGCACGTCAGCCAGGCCTTGTTGGCGCACATGTTTGAGATTGACATGAGCTGGGGTTCCACGTCCAAGGAGGCCGAGTTCTCTAACTTCTTTATTGAGGTGCCCAAAGTTTTGAAGAAGGTAAGTCTTCATTCCAAGATTCTCTTGGCATGATAAATGAGCTAATCTTTGGTCCAGTTCCGTGTCTCGATGTTGCTATCGCTCTTTGCTATCATCGGTGTTATCATCCTTGGTAGGGCGGAATTTGTCCCTCACGACTGGCGTATCACCGACTTTGTTGCCATCTTGCCTATGGCCACTGTCGCTGGCAGTCATCTCCTGCTGCCCCTTTGCCTCAACCCCGCACTGATGACCTTCTCCTGGTAGTGCAAGCTGAGTCGGTGAAAAGAATCTTTTTTTCCGTTGAAATGTCAATTTGGATAAGACATTTGTCGTTCATGTATTTCCTATACTTAGTTGGAGTTGAGGAGGCCTGCGGACTGTTGATCAACTGGTGTCTGCAACCTATAGATGGGATCTGATGTTTGGTTGCATCCAAGGAAGAAGCATAGAAGGATCATATCCAGAGTCGCATTCTTTTGCCTTGTTACTCGAAAACTTAGTTATGAACCCAAAAGCGCCATGTTCACCATGAGATGTTATTGAAAGAGTGAGAATGGAATGACAACTCCTTGTAGCGTTTAACCAAGTAGCCAAGGTTGATCACGATCACACCTTTAGATCAGGCTATAGTGCCTCATCTACGTTTAGCAAAAAGGCAAAACCGTCAGTCGTTTTGCGCCACGGAAAAGCAGGAAAGTAGGAGGTGAGTTTAGAAAGTATGATGTGATTTAAAGCCGTCTATACCAAAGCCAACGCCTCTATACCTGTTCAGCCCAAGCCCAAGCAATGTCTGGTTCTATCTATGTACCATTTCTGCACTGCGCGTGTACTATTGTCGTGCATGTCTCTGCCATGCTTTCCCTTTGTCTCTCGGGAAAGCCAAGTGCCCCGCACATCATGAATGAAGCTGCCCATAAATCGTGGATCTCCACAAAAGCACAAGGCCGCATACCAAAGGAATGGGAAATCCCACTCCAAAACACAGACTCTGAACAATCTTGTCCCATCTCGCGTCTACTCCTCGTCGTCCGTGTCGGGAGGGTGAGGGGTGCCCTTGGGGCTGTTGAGCCAGTCGATGTGGCGGAGACGGCGGCGCACCTCGCGCTCCTTGAGCTCCTTCTTGGTGATCTTCTTCTTCTTCTTGGCCTTGAACTTCATGTCCGAGTTGTCCTCCATGCCGCTGTTGTAGGCGCTGCTGACCGCCGAGGCGACGGCGGAGCTAGCGGCCGTGCTGGTCACGCCGCTGCCGGGCCGGCTGTCCTCGAAGCGGTCGAGGCTGATGGCCGCGTTCCCGCGCTGGGCCACGCGTCCGTCGGCAACGTGCCACTGCTCAGAGCACAGGGCACCGACGAACTCTTCGTTATGGGAGATGAGGATGACGCCGCCCTTGAAGTCGCGAATGGCAACGGCGAGGCCTCCAAGGGAGTCTCGGTCCAAGAAGTTAGTAGGCTCGTCGAGCACCAGAAGATGGGGGTTGTTCCACATGGCGCCGGCAATAACGACCTTGACCTTTTGCCCACCGGACAGAGAGCCGATCTCGTTGTGGTTGGCGATATCGGGGTCGAGACCGAGATCATCAAAGTGCTTAGAGATGATCTTGGGCTGGAGCTCACGGTAGCCGAGACCCTCACGCGAAGCCTCGTGATCGTCAAACTCTTGGACGAGCTTGTCGAAGCCGAACTGAATAAGAGTCTCGCGGGAGATCTGGGAGTTGAACTTGGGAAGCAGGCCGCGCCATTTGCTGCCAAATGTTAGTAACGTGCATCTTAGGGTATAGGTAGGATTCAGAAACTTACACTTCGTACTGGAATGTCTTCTTGTACTTTTGACGACCAACCAGTGTCTCGATCTGTCGGGCAGGGTTGCCATCCTTGAGATCGATGAACTTATCCATCTGCTCGCGATCCGCATCAGACACGGCGCGAGTCTGCTTCATGTGAACCTCTCGGTCGTCACCATGCTGGTAACGCCACTGAAGGTACTGGTTGGGAGTCTTCTCCAAGTGCATCTCAACGTGCTCCAGAGCGTGCTGCTTGATGTAACCAATACGTAGGTTGGGGTGCTTCTCAACCCTTCCTGTGGTGGGAATGGTCTCGCCAGTAAGCATCTTGACGAGTGTCGACTTGCCGGCACCATTGGGACCAATGATGGCAACGCGAGACGATAGAGTCAGCTGGCAAGAAACATCCGACAGGGAAGGCTTGGGGGCCTTGGGGTAGGTATAAGATGCGTTGGTCATGCGGATGATGGCACGGGTCATCGACTTGACACCAGTCAAGATACCAGGAGGAGGGAACTTGAACTGGACAGTGGAGGCCGAAAGAGTGTAGTAGCTCTTGGCCTCGGGACGAATCTCGACAAAGGCAGCCAGGTTGCCCTTGTAGCAAGCCAGTTTCTTGTTGGGCTCATAATGATAGATGTCGGTGGTGACATTGTCAAGGAAGCCAGAGTCGTGAGACACGATCAGACTGGTGATATCGGGGTGGCCCTTGAGGTAGTTCTCGAGCCAGGCAATGTTGACCACGTCAAGATGGTTAGTAGGTTCGTCCAGGAGGAGGACATCAGCGCGCTGCAGCATGGCTCGGGCCAGAGCCAGCTTCATTTTCCAACCACCGGACAGAGAGCCGACCTTTTCAGATTGTCGGCCCTCGGGACCAGCAGTGAAGCCAAACTCAGCCAAAACCTCCGAGATGCGCTCGCGGCCCTGGCTAGCAATCTCGGGGTCCTTTGCGACAAACTCAAGAATGCTGATGTCGGCATCTTCTCCCTGGTTGTGCTCCACGTAGCAGGTACGGAGAACATCCTGAGACGGGAAGCCCTCGAGCTTGCCGTTGGCAATACTGCGCATGAGGGTTGACTTTCCGGCACCGTTGCGACCGCAGAGGCCATATCGATGGCCCTTGAGGAGTCGCAGGTTGGTGTGCGACAGAAGAAGCATACCACCGTAAGCGAGGGAGAAGTCGGCGTTGACAATCTCAACCTCGCCGTCGTCCTCCTTCTCAGGAACACCGTACCTGCGGTGGTCCTCGTCGACGTAGTGCTGTTGAATATCGTCGGCAACCTTCTGGTGAGCCTCAGAGTCCTGCATCAAGCCCTTAAGATAGGGCAAGATCCGGGCGGCAATGCGGTTCACAAAACGGTAGTTGACATCGATGGCGACCTGGTCGCAGATGTAAGGGCGGGCCTGCTTGTACAGATCGAGTTGTCCAGCGAGACCGCCGTTGATCTTGATCTGCTCGTCAAGGATCTTGGCAACATCATCTCCAGAGGTGCGGGCGACGATATCTTGGTCGTTGCCCATGGCCTTCTCCATGGTGGCGAGAGCACGCTCAGCAATCTCTCGAACCTCGGGGAGAGAAGCTCTGTCGCAAACACCCTTAACACCGGGGATCAGCTTGGGCAGGAAGGTTCTGGCCTCGATAGGGTCGTGGACAAGCTTGGTCAAGTTCTCAACAATAACAACGGTCTGGCGCAGAACCTCCTGGGCGGTGTTGGGGTTGTTGAGAGATCGCTCGAGGAAGGGCGTCAAGAGAGCCAGGACAGGCGAGGTGACAATAGCGACGAAAGTGGTCTGGGACAGGGCGTGGATGGCCTTCTGAAGAGTCTGGGTGGAGGGATGCTGCATGGTCTCGACGAGCAGCGGGATGCGAGGGGCAACATCGTCGTTGGACAGAAGAGTGGTGAGGGAGTTCATGGTAAGGACAGCCTGCTTCTCGACCTCTGACTTCAAGTCGTGCATACCACTTTCGACAACGGGGATCAGACCAGCCAGCCTGGCACCCATGGCCTCGCGCAGGACGTCCTTGTCAATGGCCTCCTCTTTGGTTCCCCCCATGGTGAGCAGGGCCTTGTCGGCCATCTTCTGCAGCAGCTTGTAGGCACCGACAGTTCCCTGCCACTTGCCAGTCCTCTTGGCGAGATAGCCGCACAGAGTAGGCAGGAGTCCAGCGATGAGAGCCTCGGGGCTCAAGTTGACAAAGATGCTGTCGAGGCCATACTGGGCAGCATCGCGGACGACGGCGCCCTTGTCAGCGAGGGCGTCAAGAGCACAGGCGACCATGCCATTCTCCTGAAGCAAGAGAACGATCTCGCTCACGGGCTGGCGGGGGAGGAAGCGCTCAAAGATGGCACCGAGGAGGTTCTGGCTCGACTCGCGACGGAGACCGGATTTCTTATCGGCAGCGGCCTTCTTGACCTCGGTGAGGATGCCATACTGGGTGAGGCCGACGACACCAACAGAGGACAAAAGAATCTCGCAAAGTCCGTAGCAGGCGTCGATCGAAGCGGAAGAGGTCTTGGCCGTGAAGATTGTGTTGATCAAGTCGGAGATGGTTTCCTGTGATGGCGGGGGCGGGGCGTCCTTGGACACCATCGTCGGCTCCTGCGACGGAGGCGAGACGGGATGAGGCATCGTCAACGATGTTGGCTTTGCCGTTTTTTTTGGTGTTTTTCTGTTGGTATAGAAACGGGCCTCGGTCAGTAGTTGGAACAATAGCAGCCTCCTATCGCCGTTGGAGGAAGAAAACAAAAAAACCAACGAGGCCCTTGGTGAGAAAAGCGAGCGTGCAGAGATCGCTGCTTACGATGTAGGATCAGAAAGAAATCATTGGGTTGGGCATTGGCTTTGCCTCCCACATGCGCTTGCGCACTAAAAAACCGCCCGCGTTGGGAGAAAAAAACTGGCTGAAATTTTCTGCTTATCTTATCGCTTACTGACACCCCGCATGCCAGTGGAGTGGAGGGGCCCGGGGGTTCCATGCCAATCCCTGCTATTTGCACGTGCATTCCAGGGAGTCTTTGAGTGGGCTCGTTCTTTCACGAAGCATTCTCTGATCTCGGGCTCTTTATTCGGTCCAAGACAATCATGGAAGTTTGTCTTTCCTCTTGACAGTCCATCGGGTTTCTTCTGAAACCTCCGAGTCTGGAAGATGGCTAGATACTGCGAATGAAAAGAGGCATGTCATTGGTACTTGTGTTCCAGGCTGGATTGAGTGAAATATTGAGGTCTTTATGATCTGACTACTCCGTAGGTACCTAGGTATTTTTGTCAAGTCAGCCCACCCTGGCCACGGCTCAAAGGGCTTACTGTTTTAGGCCTAGGAAAACAACGCATTTACCGCGCATTGAGAATCAGCCCAAAACGCTACCAAGTACACAACGCGCACAGTGTAGTCACTTGGTTCGCACCTGCTACTACTCCAGCCAATCACTGTCCTTGCGCAAACGCGCTGAGATCCACCCTACCTTCTAGGGTTAGGGTCAGGGTTACATCCCGATCGCATCAACACCAAACTATCTTTTGTTATGATCTCCGTCATCAACGCGTCTCTTTCATCAACAGCAGCTGTCTCTTCATCACATACGTTGGCGCCATCGCAATGGAGCCCAGGAATTTGCGAAGTCGCACAAGAACAGAACGTGGGCCTGATCCTCCTAGAACCCAGGGCTCGACGCGCAGTACCCAAGAGACCAACTCAACCACTGCGGAATCATCCCAAAAGGGACCTGGTCAGGGTCAGCCCGTGCAGCAGGATGTCAGGCCGAGAACGGGTATAGCGGCCGACCCGGTTGCTAGGCGCAATGCTACTGCAGACGCCGCCAGCGTCGCGAGCATCACGACACACCCTTCAAATCGGGATGAGACCGAGTTTATGGAGAACACGATGCGAATACCAGAAGATCGCGATGAAGAGCATTCTCAAGAAGAGCTCGATACAGGAGAGTCCGAAGGAGAGTCTGAAGGAGAGCCTGATGAAGAGCCCGACGAAGAACCTGATGAAGAGGTTGAACGGCAGGGCGGAACAGTCCAGCTCGAGGACTCGCAAGAGATACAGGGAGATGATCCTCGCCTGGTAGTCTTGGAGCTCAGTGTACCACTTCTGTCCAGGGCTGCTGACGACCTGATGGGGTTCCTTCAGAACAGCTCAGATGATGGCGGTGAGATCTTTCGAGGCCGTCTAAGGATCAAAAGAAGCGTCTTTTACAACATTCGGAGAGAGTACGAAGTGCACGACGCAGGACCCTACATCGACTGGGCAGCCTACATCCGCGACGTGAACTTCGCCCAGGAAGATGTCCCCGTAATCACAGGCATCGCGAGGGCCAATGTGGCTACGGCATTCGACGATCTGTATGACCTTCAATATGGTGTCGGTACGGATGCATCGAGTTTCCTGGAGGCTCTCAATCCCATCTTCCCCGCGTGGTTTGCGACCGAGGGAGACATGTTCCAGCATCCCGAGTGCACATTGGACATCCGCACATGGATCTTCATCAAGGCCTTCGCCCATCAAAGTGTCGAGGGTAAAGAGTTCGACTTTAGAGAGACAATTGCCAACATCTTTTGCGACAAGCGAGAGCCCGACGAGCAGACAAAGGACAGCCCGAGCAGAACCTACGATCGTCTCTTGGAGAAGGGACCCTTCAGGAGCCTTGGAGGAAATTACACCGACAGGGTACACAAAGAGCAGTGCGAGCAAATATGCCGAGAGCGGATCAGTAAAATTAAGACGATCATCACAAGTGAGAAAGACGAAGCGATCAGCCATCTCAAGGAGAGCTTTCCCTTGGGTCCTCTGCTGAGGGATCTTGGCAAATGCTTCGTGGCCGTGCACAACTGTTTGAAATTCGATAAAAGGAAAACGAATGCACAAGATGAACAGAATGTTGTTGACAGCCAAGCCGACGACTTTGGGTCTGATTCACAGTCGGTTGTCCGAGCTGGAACCAACGAGGTCGAGTAAGTACATGTGCTATACCATGGGAATCTCATTCTGATCTGCTCATCAGGCAAAGTCTATTCGTTGGCCAGGAGTCCTTACGCGCTTTACAAGAGAGGGCACGACAAGAGAGTACGATCCCACCATCGAACCAGCAGCTCGCGGGGGGGGGGCAAGAATCCCAGGATATTTCAAACGCCGAACTACTGCGTAGCCCATCATCGCAAAGTCGATCCTTGGGCAGTCCGTCGTTGCGTCCAGCCGAAGTTGTACGGATAAGAAATGAACTAAACCATGCTGCCAGCCAAAAGACACGAAAACGTCCTGGTCCGTTTGTCGAGGATGAGGCAGAAGACGACGACGAAGTCCACTTCGAGACGGACACCCGTCGTGTTGATCTAGCCAGGCGTGCCGAGCAGACCAGGATGATGCCTCCGCCCGCGAGGCCCGCGGCCCCAACGAACAAGCGGCGCCGCATCCAAGAGTCGGCTCCGGCTCCAGGCTCTCAACCACCTGCAAGCCAGGAGTCTGACGGCTCGGATCTCGACAGCGTCGTGCCCTCCTCCGCGGTCGTGCCCTCCTCTGAAGTCGTGCCATCTTCGGCCCCCGACTTCCAGGCCCTCAAGCAGGCCGCGTCGCAGGCCGCCCGGCGCCGCCGCATAGAGGAACACACGGGATCTCGACAGCGCCACCCGTGGACGGACCACGACTGCCAAGTGCTCATCGACCTCATGCGCAAGCACAACGCCGCATGGGCCTCGATGGAAAACGACAAAGACCAATTCGAGCATCCGCGTAACCAGCAGGCCTACCGCGACAAGGCACGTAACATGAAGGTCGACCTACTGCTGGCGGATGCGGTCCTACCTCCTAGCTTTGATCTCGTCGCGCTAGGTAAGAAGGAGGTCGATCGACTACGAAGCCACCAAAAGAACCCCTACCGTAGGGAGAACGATATCGACGAGGATGGGAACGCTATCAGCACTGAGCTCGCTGAGCTTACGCCCATGTCGACGGACGCCTTTGATGAGTGATGCAACGTTATGCGCCGGTGATGAGGAGGATCTCTGTCGCCAGAGATCTGGGGGTTTGAATACTTTATGGACACAATATATAGCGGTATTCAGTTCTAGTAGATACCAGCTGCCACCGAGGCTGCTCTGGCTTGGAGTTAGTGGGTTAACAAGGCACTTGGGGTTGATGGAGGGAATATCTTCAGGGCGCTTATGGGATCAGCAGCTACTCTATCATGATTTGACACTTATTTAGGACCAACTATCCCCCAAGCTTCTTTCTGATGTGCGTGCTCAAGATGTATAAACTGCGTAGAATCAGGTGTAGGCCTTTTCTCGTTGAAACGAACCGTGGGATGCTGATGAATCAATGTTGAGAAGAAAACGGTAGACTTGATTTGAAGTAAAGAAGAAAAAGACACTAAGAAAAAGACGTCGCCCGGACAGTAGTTAATCTACAGGTGCACCAGCTCATACCCTTACACATTCCATAATTCCATGCCCTTTCCCTCCACGGCCTGCACTTGCTTCTCCAGCATGCAACCTATTAAGCCGTGGTAGTAACAAAAGCTCACATCCATTAAAGCTCATCAGCCCAAGAGGTCAGGTACCAGCACCTTGTCGCGGGGCGCATAATCGACACACGGAGAGAACGGGGGCATTCGAGCTGAGCAATGACTGTATGATAGTGGTCTGATTGAGACTTTCTCCTTTTGTTGAGGCCGCTGACACAAACGCCGCCGTTGGAGACAGAAATCGTGAAAAGAAAAGAGTTGAAGAAAAATATCATGAGCCGATGATGAAATCTTGCGAGGACAAGAAACTTCCTGGTTCAGTCCAGTGTGCCAGAGTCGCGCGTTTGAGGAAGCAAATGTCTCTCCAGGGGTATCAGTCGTGAGAACGAGTGAGACAGTGCCTCTCAGCCTATATGGCGATCCTCCTCGTGACTTAAGAAAACGATGAAACAAAATGACGAAAGGGGTATGCTGCAGAGTTTCCGAAAATGGTATGACGTGAACGTAGGTTGAGCGTAAGAAAATGTAGTCGCAAGGACACGGTTTTGTATGTCGTAAAAGGGTGTCGACCCGTTCGAGACGGACCGGCTAGAGAGCAAAGAGAGCAAAGCATGAATAATCAAGGGGGTATGGGATTGCCCTCCCTTGCATGAGTTGCTGCACCCGGCTGGATAGCAGCCACCTATCGATGTCGGGGTGGGGCATCCCTCTGCTTGAGTCGGTTTGTTCTCCATCCCTCATACCACTGCTCCCGGCTGGCCTCACGCAGCTCAGCGCGCCATTCACTGAAGACGGATTCCTTGAGACGCTGAAAGTCGCAATGCTCCTGATTGTAAGGATCAGCAAATCCCCAGGGGAATTGCCGGCCAACAACGCCAGGCTCATACAGATCCGGGCTGATGATTGAGAGGGGGAGGAAGGGAATTTCATCTTCCTTCTCTTTAGTCTCCTCTTGAGCTTTGTGCCGGCGAATGGAGCTTGTCGATAGTCTCTTGGAACTGGGTGAGGCTGCCGGACTCTCTCGATGACCTTGGATTGGGAGGTCGTCGTTCTCAGGGGTCCCAGCCTCATTCCTAAGACGTTCAGCGACATCCTCTTCGTCTTCCTCCTCATCTTCTTCGACGATCCTGTCAGATGAACTATCGCTTTCGTCTTCATCGTCGAGGCCAAGAGCCTCCAGAGGGTCCAAGCCAGACTTCTTGATGCTGTCCCAGACACTCTTCTTGAGGACATTCATGTGCTTGGTGGTGATGGTGTCGGCTTTGGCGATAACGGGAATGACCGTCGTCTTGCCCTGAAGGGCGCGCAGAATCTGCAGATCAAGGTCCTCATCAAGGCTACCAAGGACGCGCACACTCGAGCCATGGTGGCCATTGTGCTGGCCGTTAATGGCTGGGTTCCTGGCGGATGCAATGTTACGATCAAGGCGTGAAGGGTCGAGGACGAGGAAAGTCGCGTGAATATGGGTATCCTGTGCGCCGGGAGACCGCACAACCTGGATCTCCTCGGCAAAGGTCTCCTCAAACTTGCTCTCAAGGAAGGCTGACATCTCCCTAAGCTGAAGGTCGACCACATTCTTTTCCAAGCCCTCCGAGTCCCAGAGGGTTAGGCCGACACGCTCGCCATCAATCTCGGTCTCGAGGTAGTGAGGAATGAAGTTACCAGAGGGAGTGTTGCGGTTCTGGGGGACTTCTTCCTCGCCCTTCCCAGCACGCTTCTTGGGCGGAAGGGCGAGTGCGGTTTTGAGAAACTCGAGGAAAGATGTCTTGCCAGCGTTGCGAGTACCCATGATGAGAATGCTAGATGCGAGGTGAGCAAGTGTTTGAATGAAAGAATCCAGACATGTTGAGAAGCAAGTAACGGGAAGAGAGGTATAGATAGTATAGGTGGGATGATGAGGGGCGCCAGAGAGCAAGCGAGACTCACTTCATGGGAGTAGGATCCTTTCTTCTGCGTACGCGACGAGGACTGTTGACTGTGCTAATAGCACTACTGGCATAGCTGTATCGACCTCGGTTCGTCATACTCTCGGTCCTGGAGTATGGGTCAAAGCCACCGTTGGGCAGCGGAGGAACAGGGACGGCCATGTTTGAGGTTACGGCAGCACCGTAGCCGCGCGAATGCTCGGCGGAGGGACGAATGGTAGAGTAATTGGCGGATCGAGGCACGTTGGCCGGTGACTCGGGGCGCAATTCGGAGCCAAACGACTTTGACAGCTGTTCGGTTGGGTTGGAGAACTCGGGCAGCTTGGGAGCAACACGAGTAGCGGCCTGGCGTTGACGTTCCAGCTCGGCATCCCTAAGAGCCTGAGCCTTGCGGCCGTTCTTGCCCAGGTCGCCGCTTTTACTGCGTCGAAGCAACATTCCGAAGCTAGTACTACGACGAGGCTGTTCGGTCATCCTCTGGGGAAAGGATCATGAAAGGGAAAGAGTCGCGACGAGGAGACGACACCCAGGACGGGCATAAGCGGGCGGCGCGAAGGAGGTGCGGAGCACGTGGAAGCGGCGGGGAGGATGGGGCAGCGACGACCCAGCGGGCAAGTTGGAGCGAGTCGAGACCAAGTGACGGGAGCTGAGGTCAAGGCGGTTGTGGAGGAAGAGCGGGCGCGCGATAGTCGGGCAGGTTGACGGGCGACGGCTCGAGAAGAAGCGACAGGCGATGATGGATGAGAGGGCTTCGTCTGGACAAGTCTGGGTCTCGAGACTCAGTCAGTCACCAAAAAGAGAGAAATGGAAAAAGACGACGAATTCAGGAGGAGGAGGATGGAAATGGGATGTCCAAAGCGCGCGCGAGCAAGAAGCCCAGGCTGTGGGGGGAAGTGAGCAAGTACCGGTAGTAGTGGACGTTAGAGATCGGTGGAGAAATGTACGAAAGAGGGCTGAAGCGTTGGTTTCGATTGGAGTCTTGCTCTTGCAAGATGCAGAGCGAGATGAGTTGGCCTGGGCTGTCCCTGCTCAAGGTTTGGCTGGCAGTTAGTTGTTGGTTGAGGCGGAGATGGGAGACACGACTGATGCGTCTGAGAGTAAAGAGTTGGGCCAAAGAGCAGACCCCGTTTGCAAGGGGAAAAGGGACCAAGCTTGTTTCGAAGTGAGCTGGGGTGGGTGATTGGCTGAGTCGACTTTGATGCGAGGTCGAAAACAGCGACTCGACCTGATGAAATGAGCCCTAGGTACCGGATGAAACAGCACAGCGCCGGGCAGGCATAATAAGAGCAGCAACAGGGGAGAAACAGAAAAGAAGCACCAAGTAAAAAGGCCGGACGGGACTGAAAGGGGGCGTAGCAGGGGGAGGAGGAACGGAAGAAGGATCCAATGGATGGGATCCATGGCTACATACGTCCACGGATTGGATGCGATTGCGATAGATCCATTTGGATGGTACGAAACATTTACTACCTAGGTACGTAGGACACCAAAAAGTCGGGCATCCAATGGTACCTACTACTACCTACCTGGGCTACTACTACTAGGTACTATAGTACCTAAGTACCTAGGTAGGTGCCCAGACAAACTGGAAGCCCAAACCAAGATGCCTCTGGCTGTTTGGGTTTCAATGAAAGCAAGACCCCATTTAATAACAACGCCTTTTACCCCTAGGCACTCGATAATCGTGCTCATTTTCTTTCCATCCAATGTCAATCTCGTCTGGTTAAATCGCCATGAGAATCAACAACAAAAGTCCATCTCGGCGCATCTTCACTCTGCGACAAGACTCGGGAGCGGGACCATTGGGGGAGCCCAGACGCGGCGCGATTCGCCAGTTGCATTCTGCAGCACTAGCGCTGGCGCAGGGTCCAAGACAAATATGGACGGCGCGTGGCCAAGGGGGGGTCTGCGGTTGATGCATGGGCGGCATTTGTGGCATGGCGACAATAGTAGCAAGTGAACCTAGCCGTCAGGGAGCACCACCTCCTATTCATAACTGCCTTAGTACCTTATGTAATTACTCTGCGTAGGTGCCCTGAAATCTCCAACCCGGCCCGGCCAGCCACTTGCAGAGCCCGTCGCAACGGTGCCAGGTACACACTGTGCTATAGGTGCTCGAGAGGCGCAAAACGCACTAAGCGGGGACGCGACGTCCCCGTCAATTTAGCAACGCCTCGGGCCCATAACGGATGGATGCCTTTGGGTTCAGTAGGTATATAATATGGATTACACTCATGGGCGTCGACGGGAATTAAGTATACAAGAGACTGGGGGGTATATAATATCAAATCACAGCTATAGCAACTCTTCCATCTCTTATCTTCTCTCACTGCTCCCTCAGGCGTACATTTAACTTGACCGCGGGCAGCCAGCTAACAAGTCCAGTCCCAGTCCCTTAATTAAGCAATAGCCAGGTCCTTAGCCGCGGCCCACTGATGCAGGTACCGCCTGATAGCCTTCGATAAAGTGTCGGGTCCGCTAACTGCACAGCAGCTCCACAATCCGCATCCGTCCAAGTCTCCAGCTGCTAAAGCTCCAGCTTGACAACATGGGGCCTCCTCTAGCACGAGCACCCGACAGCATCCGTTGCCTCGACTGCAGAGTTCCATTGCGTTATCCTGCTATTACTCACGGTACAACATGCTTTAGCTTGTCCCCTCGGACAATTTCAACGTCTCCGGAAAAGCACGCCACAGAGGCTATCAGATTCATCTGACAGAACCTAGAAACAATGGAACCCACCTCGCCTTTCAAGCCTGACTCGGTCTCAGCATGCCGTGTCGCGCTTCTACAAGACAAGCGGCATCAGATAAGAAGAATCCATCATCTCATGCAATGTCTCGATACAACCCTCGCAGAGACATCATCGGTAATATAACCACGTGTCATTCCCGTTCATACCCTCGGATCCCTAATGGTCCAAGTCAGCAGCGCGCAAAGATGCAGCCGTCTGCTCGCTCGGTCCATACTAGTAGTAGCGATATTCTGTCCCCAGTCCGAGCAAAGACGATGTGACCCTCGAAGGTGCTTGAAATTGCAGTTCCCCTGCTTTTGTCGGGGGTACAACCTACTTCGTCCCGGTCTTCCGAGCCCTGGGGCAATCTGTAATTCTTTTCTTGGTCCTGGAGTTGTTTCGACTATTCCCTCCCATAAAGTCCAACGCTGAGACAGGTTTGTCTGAGGATCACTGCAGATCTTCTCCACCCGTTCCACTCCATGGGTATTTATGCCCCGACTTCAACTCGAGTATCGACTGGCCGAGATGGCATGGATCCCGAGGAAACAGATCGCATTGCGAACTGAGACAGGCACCACCCAGATCAATTTCTACGTCGTACCAATTGGTCAAGAGATTGTATATCCAGGTTACACCTTTTCCACTCCAATATCAGCATCGGACCTTAGCTTGTGCAACATTTGTGCTACACATCACAGAGCTCCGATTCATCAGTCTTCGTGCCGAGTCATCCTCCGCAGCTGCATCGCGGCACAGCATAGCCATTCTGCTCGCCTGAAACTTCTGAGCCCACCGCCAAGTTGCCGTCGCATTCCCACGGAAACAGCCGATGCTTTCAAACCATTATTTTTGCTGTGGAGTGGTTTCTATTTCCTTCTTCATACCGACATGACATGCTACAAGACCATCTATCTGGAACCCCCCGACGCCTTCGCCAATGTGAAACAATGCCAGAAAACCATCGTCTATCTAACCTGTACAGGCTTTTCATACAGATGCCAGGGAGAGTCTATCGTAAATATTACATGGGATGTTCTTCTCTACAGAAGATTCGGGATCGGTATGACACTCATCCCTCGAACACGTCGTGCTGCAACTCGATGCCAAAGTCCTGCGCAACGCTCTTCATCCGCTTCTCCATCTCATCCTCCATGCCGCCGCCAAGACCTAGCCATTGCCGCAACTTGAAGATGTAAAAGGCCACATCCGACGCGGTCATGACCATCTTGAAGATGACGTGCCGCCAGCGGTTGCCGAGTCGCTTTCTCAATGGCAGCTGCGGATCCTCAAAGAGACTGCGGCTCGCCCACTCGCCCATCATCTTGACGCGGTTGACCGGTGAGCCCAGATACTGGTTGTTGCCTTGCACGATACGCATGTTGCGGCCAATAAAGATGAGCTCCTTGGGCCACTTCTCCTCGTCCGTCAGCATCTCTCGGATGCCCTGCTTCATCCGCTGCTGCATCGCATAGTGTCGCTCTGCCGGCGTCTTGCCCTCGAGCTCCTTCATGATGCCATTGTGCGTTCGCATGTCACCGCCCTCGTACGGCCTCATCAGCGTCGCGCTCGCGAACAGATCCGCCGCCTTGATGCCCCACTCGTTCGTCACCTGCGAGATGGTCTTGTTGTCAAATGTCATGAGCGCCTTCCAGAAGGTACCGTACTCGTGGCGGAACTTTGGCGTCATGTACACGTACAGGCCGTGATCGATGAGCACCAGCTCCGCCCGGCCGTTGGGAAGCCGTCTGATAAAGATGTTGCCAGGGTGCGGGTCACAGTGGACAACTCCCCACTTGAATATTTGTGCGGAGAAGAGGTCCACCATGGTTGTCATGACTTCCCCCGTGGAGAGGCCAAGTCCGCCTCGGCCGCGACGGCCCCGCCATTCCTGGCGCTCCGGCTTGATCTTCTCCTGGTACGGTCTCGTCCGAAGCTCTCTCCGGGCAGCGTCAATGTCAACTTCGGGCAAGGGGCTTCCGGCGCCGGGGGAGCCGTTGCCGTGGCCTCCGAGCCACCTGGATGCCATGGACTTCTTGTCCCAGAGTCTAACGCCCTCGATCCACTCTGTCACCAGGACTCGTCTTGTTGTGAACTCGGGGTGTACTGTGGGGATGTAGACTCGTCCCTTGAGTCTCTTTTCTCCGTTGACCAAATCACGCATCGTCTCTGAATTCTTGGCCTCGTTGACAAAATCGGTCTCCAGCTCGAGTCGCTCAGTGATGAAGGGTACCAATGTGTAAAGCGGCAGGTCAAACCACTTTGAGTAGATCCAAGTTACAGTCCTGTTCATTCGTTAGTACGCCCTTTGCGTTTGTGGTGTCGGGATGTGTACTCACTTGAACGCCCAAAGATCCCATGATATTTGCTTGGCGATTTCTCGTTTCTGGATCTTGACGGCCACCTCCCGACCGTCCGGAAGCCTCGCCCAATGGACTTGCGCAACACTCGCACTCGCCCTAGCCTTGCGCTCCATCAAGCCCCGACCCTCCTGGCCTGTAAAGCTGACTCCGAAAACCTCCTCGACGCTCTTACCGAAGTCCTCTCGAACGACCGCCTCCACATCCTTCCAGTCGTCCTGCGGCGCGTCGTCGAACATACGACCAAACATCTTTTGGAACTCCGGCGGTAGCACCGCACTCTGCATGGCAATGGCCTGTCCAATCTTGAGGTACAAGCCGCCGTTGGCGCGAAGCAGATGAAATAACCTCTCAGCATTGCGGTTGTGCAGGTCTTGGACAGTCCCACCTGTGAACGGCTCCGGACGAAAGTTGATCTTGTAGTCCAAAGCGACGAGCAGGCCGGTGCCGAAAGTACGCACCGAGCGCCCAAACCCAGAGGCGTAGATCTGGCGGTCGGCGAGGTACACGGCGCCTCCGACGGCAGAGATGATCAAGAGCCGCCGTCCCCATCGTCGTCCCCGACGGTACTCCTTTGCTATCTTGGGAGCTCCGAGCTCTTCGGGCGACGGCGGTCTCATGGGCTTGAAAGGGCCTCCGGATTGTAGTCTTCTGCGGGGGGGACCGACGGAGACGGTAGGCGGGCGACCCAGGGCGGCGCGCGCCGAGGGGCCTAGCATGCCGTTGCGCAACATGCTGGCTATTGTCGGTCGAGGTCAACTAGATGCGAACCTGCAGAGGCAGCATGGGGCAATCCGGAAAGAAGTAGCAATTAAAGGGTGAGGCTATCGTGGTTGTTGAGCGTGGCAGAGTAAGAAGGAAAAGAGCGGGATAATAATATCTTTGTCCTTAGGTCGTCCGGAAGCATGACGTCTGAGACATGGAAAATTTAACGGGGCATGCTGCTTATCGCCGGAGCGGTTCGGTCAATTGGGGGGCGGCTAACATATCCGCGGGGTCGGAGTTGGATCACGCCGATCCCCGATCCCCGACCTCCGCAGACTTTTGCTTCAAAGCTGGGAGTGAGGCTCTTGGACTCTTGAGAGTTGTTAACATCCATCTGCATAGGGACTACGAAAGGTTTAGGTTCGAGTATATTGTAGTGGAATTATCTATAGTTCTATGATTATTTCGAGAGGTTTGTCGCCTCTTACACTAGAGTATCCATCATGAAGTGGAATATTCTCGACCCCTTCTGTCAGCGTCATTGACTCTGGTAAGCGTTCCATAACTCGTGAAAAGACCTGAGCCAGTTGTTATATATGTATTGGATCCAGGTGAACTTCTTCGACGTCAAACGTATTCGACTTTTTGATTCGGTAATTCTACAGGGTAGACACCTCAGAACAGGATCTGCAACTACGTACTAGCAAACGGCAGAACGGTGATACGACTAGGAAACATACGCCATGTCTTTATTTTCGCCAAGTAGAGTGACAACGGATTTTCGGTGTCTAGTCAGTTACTATTGAGGTAAATCTGTTATATCATGGGTCTTGACTTTGGATGGAACCTGTTCTCTTCGAGAGGATTACGCTTGTATCACCGGCAACACCAAAGCTTCGAATGACAAGCATGGTGCATACGAAGTGAAACAGCTCCCCAGATAGCTACCTCATGTGGTTATGTAGCAAACATTATAGCCTTATCATGCATGGGACCCGACGGTTGCGGTACAACGAGATATTGAAATCGACTAACACGAGAAGGCTACTCGCCAGCACAGCTATCTATCCTCAGACTTAATTAACTGTAACTCGCGGTAAATCCTCACAAAAAGACAAAAAGACAAAAAATAACATACAACACCGGGGATTCGCTGGTCGTCACCGACCCAACTACTAATCCAGCGCTTCGCAGCTTGACTCTGGGGGAGCGGACGGGACCCCGTATTTTCTACGAGCTATGGTCGTATGTGAAGGTTGAGGTGGGCAAGTAAATATATAAAGCCGCGCAATTGCATCCATACATACGTGAGAGATGGGCCAACGATCAAACAATATATCTGTATACTGCTACAGTACAAAAGAAGCGACCCGCAGTTACACTCATCGGGCTGCCAGCTATTTAGGTTCTATGGAGAGCCGCCTGTAAACTATGTAGCAATAACACAATATTGTCGGGTATTTGTCGTATCAGATCAGATCTGAAACCCGATCTGAAGAATCTGTTACAGCCAGCCAACTGACGCCGAAACATGAGTCTTTATGCAGCCTGTCTCGTCTCAGTGGGACCAAGCATGTCGAGATGCTAAAAAGATGGTTCACTGTTCGATCGACCTTGTTCGGGCGCGGCGCCTGTGAGTGCTGCCCTGGCGGGGCCAGAGGAACATCGGCCCGTCACAGATTGATACGCGTGCGGGAGAATGGATGCCTTGTCCTGACTCGTCAAACCCCGGAGATTGGAGCCGCTTCCCTGGGACTATGTGAGTTGCACATTGATTCGTGCAGGCGGGGAACAATTGACTTTGATGGCTTTTCGGCCGTGTGGTGACGAGTGACGGCAGAGAAAAATGCTATCACGCATCGACAGACGAGTCTGGACGCGCAGGTTTCTGTTGAATATAGGAACCAATTTCGCGAGTCGCGAATCCAAGTTGAATACTGGACCATATATTGACACGGGTCAATTGGTTGCTCGTTTGTCCCAGATGTCGTCTCAGATATGGTCAAGGCCACGAGGCAATGCTGTCATTCGCATACCTACTCCAGGAAGGTCAAGGGAGCTGCAGGAGAAAACGATCCGGCTCGATGTTGCAATACTTGCTGATAAACTCTCGTGTCAAAGAAAAATGTGTGGTCTGCTCGAAATTAACTCGACGCGATAGTTTAGTCGAGGCTACGAGATCGGCCGGACAAAGGAAATTGGACCAAGCCGGTTCGTACGACAGCATCCAAAATGACTCCTGCAACGCGTGCTATTGGTGGGCTTCCTTCAATGGGGACCTCCATTAGAAGCAACGCCCCCGGAAGGACAGGGGCTAATTTAGCCCTGCCGCTGGTGGGATAACCTCCAGTAACGTGCCGGGGTAGGGGCAGCCCCCAGCCTTGAATTTAGCCAAATCAAAATCCGTAGCTTGGCTCGTTTATGCATCTTCAAGTGGCGTAAACTCTCAAGAAAGCCATCGTGAACTTGACGAGAGCAGGAGATGATAGAGCAGTGTCGCACTCATCGGCATAGATCTTCATATGAACGAGATTAAGATGCTCTTACTATCATGTACGTGAAACACACCATTCAGTGCCCACTCCATGGTATGGCGGGGGTCATGATAGAGGACCTACCTGGGCTGGGGATAGAACCACTGAGCTGGCCCCTGGACCTGAGCCAACGCACCAGCCAACCCAGTAGTCCCACCATCCATTCTAGGACTAGCGCCTGCTGCTCCCCCGGGTGCCAAGCTAAGCCACCAGCAGCCAAGTTGGAAAGAGCAGTCGATTACACCCCCAAGGCTCTATCCCCTCCTCGTTACTCGCCATACACACTCATTTCCGACCATAACGTCGTTCCATTCCTTTCCTCAGGAACAACGACGTAGACTACGTCGATCTTCAACGGCCGACGGGCGACCACGTCCAAAAAGGCTCTTGAACGTCACGGATTCACCACCAACCATTTTCGAATCCCTGCGAGCGACGACTCGTAAGACTCTTGCGATTGCGCTTCATCCTACGACACTCAGCGAGACTTTTCGCCAACACCGACGTGCGTGAGACGATAATAGACCGAGGAAGAAGAAAGAGGGAGATCGAGAACTCAGTTCGAATGCTGAGAGGAAGATTGATTCAACCACCGCCGATCCATAAGCTCTCACGCTGCTTGTTTTAGCCACGCCTCCGTCTATTCCCCTTCGACAACTCCTCTGCCGCGACTCATGACATCTATCGACATTGCTCCCGACAACACACTCGTTCAAAGAGCAAAACGCTGAACAATTGCGTTGCTCCGTCCCCGCGTCTCGACGACGTCGGCCGCTCGCTTAGTTGTGTAATCCCCGTGCTTCAACCAAGCGCTTAGCGCACCGCCACCATGCTGCGACCAGCGACACCGTTGACGGTGCTGCTGTTCGTAGCTTTCGCGCTGCTCCTGCTCGCCGTTCTTTCTACCCCCGTCATTGAAGCTATCCCACTGAGTGACTTCGATGGCATCACCTATGGCGTCTTTGGCTATTGTGAGAATGGCAAGGGATGCAGCGGTATCGGGGTTGGGTACGACACTGGTAAGTTTCAACGAAAGAGCAAAAATAATTCCTTGACAGCAAGCTGACATTGTCGCAGCCAAACTCGCCGGTGATAATGCGCAGGCCTTTGACCTGCCCTCTGGTACTCGCAACACGCTCTCAGCTATCTTGATCGTGCATCCAGTCGCCGCCCTCCTTACTCTTATTCTGTTCATCATGGCAGCTGTGTCTCACACGCACGCCGCTTCTCACTCTACTAGATTTTTGCTGATTCAGTTCATATTTCTCTTCATCGACTTTCTGGTCTGCCTTTTGGCGTTTCTTATCGATGTGCTCGTGTTCGTGCCTCACTTGGCATGGGGCTCATACCTCGTCCTTGCAGCCACCATCCTGGTGGCTATGAGTGGATTGGTAACCTGCGCGATGCGCCGCACCCTGATTAGCAGGAAGGACCGGCAGAGACGCATCGGGGAGAATGCCGAGATGAGCGGCGAGAACTACTACAACAGAAATGGCCAACCTAAGACGACGGCTGAGGATGAAGCTTCTAGACAAGCAGCATTGCCCCCAATGAGCAACGGCGTTCACGACAACCTGCCCTCTTTCGCGAGTTTCGAGCAGCAGAACAAGATCGACCAGACCAGTGACGAGAACATCCCACTGACACGTCGAACCACGTCGAATCGATCCCCTATTCCCCCTAATGGAGGGGCCAGCGTCGGAGAGGTTGCTTCTTTTAACAGAAGCCCGCAGAGACAAGGCTCTCGCGATCAGTTTGGAAACCCCATCAACAACGATGTTCCTGATCCATACGCAAGTCGAAGGGGACCCTCACCGAGCATGAGCAATCGTTCAAGAGGGGGTCCTGGTAGCTATCGCGGTGGACGAGGGGGTTATGGACGTGGAGGTTACGATAACTACGGAGCTCCAATGCGTGGTCGCGGAGGCTATGGGTCTCAAGGCAGAGGAGGGCAAGGACCTAGAGGAGGCCGAGGAGGATATGGCACGCCGCCCAGAGGAGCATACGCCGCAGGCGGGATGAGAGGAGCTCGCAGTCCGCCTCCTGGATACAACAATGGACCGTACGACCGGAGGCCATCTCCTGCGAATGCCTATGGTGCTTACGACAACCAGCCATCGGATGTCTCTAATGTATACAGCTCGACAAACCCTTCGATGCCTAGCGTCAGCACCGCAGTGTATAGCGCTTACACTCCGGACTCGGCTCTGCCACGAGCTGAGTCCCCGCCCCCTCTGCCTGGAACACAGCCTGCCACTGTAGGCGGTCAGGCGATTGAGATGGATGCGTCCCCAGCCCAACGGCAAGATGCGGGAGAGTACGGTCACCTGAGAGACAGTGATGCGGATGTGGCTGGCATGATTGGTCTACAGCAGGGACGAGTTCCTCAGAGACATGACACTTATATGAGCGAAGGAAGCAAGTATAGCAATGACGAGTATGATACCCGATCCCATACCTAGTCATCAATTGCTGACTTTGATGATAGGCAATACGCTCCGCCTGCAGCAGCATGGAACCAAGGTGGCGGTCGCCATTCACCGCGGGCTCAATCCCCTCTGGTGACGGGACAGCCAGCAGCTGAGGTTGCCGGTAGAAACACGCCCCCTGTTGCGCAGCAGACTATGACGGGCGGCACTAGTAACTACTATGAAGACGTCGATCCTCGCTTTGCCTCCGAAACACCTCCCGCCACCAGCCACCTTCAACCGCCTCCAATTGAGCCCATATATGAAGATATCCACGCAAACAACGCGGGTGCTCGAAGCCCTGCAGAGTCTGAGCGATCAACATTTACCTCCATCTCTCAACGTGGTATCAACCCCCGTTGGAACCCGAACCCACCACCACCAATGCCGTATCAGCAGGGGCCTCATCCGCGACGACCGGTACAGCAGCAGCAACAGCAGCAGCAGAAACGCCAAGATGTGCTCTTGGATAACCCCGACTTTTCATTGCCAGGCTCACGAAACGCACGAGGCCCTGGAATGGTCCCAGGAAGTGCATACCCGCCAGGAGGTTTCTAGTAGACCCCTGAAAACAACACTTGCTGGCCTGAGTACGAACCAGACTACCTGTTTATTCGAGTTGCAGTTTCATTGTTTAAGGTGTTTCCACTATATATGCTCTCCAAGACCCCTTTTCATTTTTGGGGCAATTTTTTAGGATACCTACTCTTGCCTTCCTTTCGTACGATCCCTTTACCATCAATTAGACTAATGAAAGGTCTTTCCCCGTTGGTTACCAATCTTAGGGGCTGCTTTGGCTCTGCATCCTTGTCCAGTTTCATGCCATGCCTTTCGGTACGATATACGGAGTTTTCAAGCATACATACAACGTTCCAAATTTCTTTATTCATTTCTGTACCTTGTGCCGACGAGGCGATTCCGGCCATGAGAACATGGAGACGAATCGGAGCCGTCGAGGCGGATACATGGTTATGGGACGACAGACCGAGAAGGTGATGGATTCCTCCCGTTTCGAAGAACGGGCTGGATCCTGCAGTGGATGGGCATATGCGATTAATGAACATGTGGATATGAACCTGAGTGTCTGCAGCTATGGAGCAACGCAGAGTGCCAGATGACAAGGGACGCAGACCCGGTCTGGGCAGAGAGGAGGATGGTTGTCGTTGGAATGTGGATGAGAGGCTCGGCAGCCTTTGTATGTGGTAGAGCCAGAACAAAGCATATTAGTATAGAAGTCTTTTCGTTTTGATGGTGAATTTCCCGGCCTCGAGTAAGGTAAACCTATCTGCAGGTCGATTCCATCTGCGAGGACTGGTCTAAAGTTGAGTGCCACCTTTGCCGGTGCCAGCAACTGTCAGCCAGCTGGTATCATCAAAACTGTCTCTGCGTAGGTAGCCCCGGCTGTTCGTGATTCACAGTCGACTCCCAAGGTACCTAGGTACTTTGAAGTAAGCATTCGCTATTTCCAAAAGCATCGAAGCTCTCCCATCATCACCTTTCGGGCTTCATCGTTTGGCGTGAATACAGCCTCTCTTGGTCTCTTCTATCTTGATCGTCGCCAAACAACCTCATTCACCTGGGCCCTGCCTGAGAAGCAGTTGCCTAGAGCGAACGCCGACGAAAGACGACGAGAAACGGACCAGAAACGAGTAGCTGTTTGCATTCACCCTCAGCCTCGCAAGCCCGGCATCTCACTTTTTTCTCACCTTGGGCTCACCTTGCCCTCCCACCATCTTCCTCATTCAAATCTACCCTCACATTCTTCCATCACTTTTTCGCACGCACACACAGAAGGAACTTCGTCTTCTAATCTATCTTTTCTCCGTCTTCTCTCAACATCAACCGTATCGTCAGAGGCATGATATCTACAACTTGACTACTTTGACATCTTCGAAAATTGGAACACATCACCCCTTGGATCTCTGTGAGTCTTTGCCCTCTTTTTTCTCTTTCATTTGGTGCATGCCCGCTGTTGAGGAAACCGCCTGCCTGAGGCCTTCCTGCCGCTCCTTCCTGATCTGTATCTCCGCGATGTAGGCTGTGGCTGTTGGGAAGGAAGGCACGCGTGCCTCGAGAACCCTATTGCTCTTGCCGTGCATGGGAAACTCACTTTCGCCTTCTTCTTCACCGCGTACTTCTCCCCCCCTTCCTTCGGGCACAAAATCCTTGTCTCCTCTCTCTTTCTCTTCTCCCACACATCAATCCATCCCCTTCGTTGCCGGTCCACACTCTCTATCGTCAGCAATGACAGAGACCTGATTCTCCCCGTCGCTCTTTGCGCTGTCTTTCGTTTGCATTTCCTGCCGCCGTCTCGTCTATACGACCTTGTCCCTTCCGCCTCGAGCCGCACATATCCCTTCTGATTCCCCTTCTCTTCATGATCACAACCAGAGAGTTGATACCCATCACTCCTCCTTGTATCTAGAAACCAATCTAACAGGGACCTTCCTCAGATCTCGCGGCACCTCGATTGTCGTTTCCATCTTTGGCTAGCAGGATATGCCAATCTGACTCCCATCATGGATACTCTGTCCTCCCCCGGGAGCATCACATCTACCCCTACCGCGCCCACTTCGGCTTCAAGGGTCACTTACACCACCGCGGGCACTCCCTACAACCCTAGCACTTCCCAGCCGTTGCAGCCGCCTGCTCGCCGAGGCCGCTCTCTCAAGTGGGCTGCTGGTATTCATACCAGTGGAATGTCTCTGCTTCCCAAGTCCGTCATTGCAACTCTACCCTTCAAAACGGGTAGCCGATCTTCGTCTCTTCAGCAGTTCAGCCCTCTGCAGGAAAACTACGACCAGGCTTCAAGCCCTCTCAACGACCCTGAACACGGCTGCGTCAACATGTCTGCCCAGGTTCCTCGCCTTGGGTCTTCGGCCACACCATCGCCGCTTGCCTCTCTCTTTTCTGATACCGAGCAAGACAAATTCACCGACGGGGATCAGAGTGAGGAGAGCGATGACGATTGCGAGCTCAGTATGGATCCTTTGATGAACATGACAGTCAAGTCGCTCCACAACCTGGCTTCGTACCCCAACCCGAACCAGCAGCGAGCCCAGAAGGCCCTGCTTCGCGGAATCAAGCCGGCTCTGAACAGCTTGGCGGAGGCAGCACGCAGTGAAGAGCCGTCTACTCCTGTCAACAGATCTACTAGCCGTCAAGACCTGCTTCAAGTCACTGTCGATTCTCCTGCCGTGCTGCGTGGGCCTCGCTTAGAGACCGTCGCTTCTGGCCGACTCCAGGATGACGCTTTCTGGTATCATGGTGACAACAAAATGCCTGCTTTCCAGCCCGAAAACTTAAAGCCATTCGACCCTGCAGTCGGCGGCAGCTCTTCTCGCGCTCCTGGCAAGTTTACTTCTGCAACCCTTGCATCTGGACCTGGAGCTCCTCGTCCTCTGACAGCTGGCCCTCCTGGCCAGCGGCAGTATCGGCCGTCCACTTTTGAATCAACATTCAAAGCCCTGCATACCACAGTCCCGGGTCAGGATGCCAGCCGGAACGAAGACGACGATGTCCTGGTCATTACTCGTCAGACCCTCCGACAAGCGGGTATTGATAACATGGAACCCGTACCAACCTCCCCTTTGCTCAAGCGACCTGCTTCTATGAGCCCTCAGCCACTCTCGATTGCACCGTCAAAGCTCACAGCAGCTACGCGAGATTTCCTTGCCAAACTCCAGGCCGAAAGAGATGGAGATGCATCCCACCATGGGTCAGATGAGAATTTCAAGTACCCAGCAGGCATGGCCTCATCCACCTGGACTTGGCCCCCTCCTCCCACGCCTGTCTCCTGGACATCAGCTTCCGAGTACATGCAGCCACGATACACCGCCGGACCCCGTATGTGGACAGAGAGAGACACCAAGGTTCGGAATGAAAGAAACAACCGAGCCTGGTATGCTGGTGCCGACTTCCTGACGGCTACGCCAGAGAACATTGCATCGCAGGTTCAGCGTCCCAAGGCGAAGGCTGAATTTGGGGCGATTGGCGACGGGCGGCCATCGAAGAACCGAGACCAATACCGTCCGATCGAGATCAGCGATGTCAATCGCATGTCGGTGGCGGATCACACTCGTCCTCTGCTCAACATGGCCTTTGTGAGCGTGAAGCAGTTCGTGGAGGAGGAGTGGCAACAGCAGAACGGAGCAGCAGCTCCAGCGTTCCAGGCTGCCAAGTAACAAGTTTACGGTTGGAAAGGAGGCTGTTGTTCATGATGATCAGTATGAACTATCTCACACAAAGCGTGTGATATACGGTAGCAAGAAGCCGTACTCGAGAGGAGGTATAGGGGAGTGAAGGTCTTGCATTTTCCGATGCTTGGCTGGGAAGATTGGATGAATTTTGGGTGAAGCCGGAGTAGGGATGGATTAGTGATTGTCGCAACCAGGTCTTTGCGGCCTTGTAGCTCGACTCTCTCAGGAGGACGAGGCTCAGGAGGCTATCACGGGTTGAGTCGTTTACTGATAGTTTATCAAGGGCGGCTGACTAGGTAGTCATTAGCCGACAAGTGCAATGGAACATGGCATTGAATCATACTGCGTGTATGTGAACAAACGTGACAGTGGTGGGGGGTTGAAGGAGCGGTCGCTTGGATGCGATGATTTGGCTTGCATATGTGGGCAAAGACAGCATGTGTCTTGTTGGACTGGGGCCAGAAAGAAGAGGCCCAGATTAAGGTAGGGTCAGTAGAGTTGGCGGTGTCGTGCCTTTTCCATCTTATTGTCTAGTATCATGTATCTCTGGGTCGGCAAGATCAAAGATAGCTGGTAGCCACAGATATGGTCTCTGGACCATGTCATGAGATTAGCAACCGTAGGCACATGGTGTTTCCGAGTGAAACAAATGAGAGGGAATGATCGGCGACGGTTATTTACGCTACGAGACGGGGATGGCGTGAGGCGTCCATGACAGAAGCCGAGGGGCAGTAAAGTGTGAGTGGACCCTCAAGGACCCCCCATGACGTTTCGGTCGTCAGGGGCCTCAACCCCCATCATTCCTTGTTCGGGACCTTATCGATTAGCTACCCATAATTTCCCATTAATGAAATGCGCCAGGGAAAGAAGAATGGTTCGCGGGCTCGGGTTCTTGCTGTGTGGCTTTTAGGTTACTCCGAGTGTCCCGCGTCCGACTTTTCCCTTGAGAAGGGGCAGGCGAGAAGCAAAGGGTACAAGGTAGGTACTTGTTGAGACTGGTACAACGCATCATTTCTCCTGCTCGTGTGTCGTGTCAGGGAGGGCACTTTGGTTTATTAGTCTGTCCTGGTCCACTTTTCCTTTCTACCGTTGGCTTCTTTCCATGTTTCCTGATCCTGCCAACTTTCAAGTTCCATCATCCTTTCCACTCTAGCAGTTGGTAAATTCTTCCAGTAACAACTTATCGCGACCTGGAAACCCAGTGAGTTTCTGTTTTTGAGGAAACGCCAAGACCATTCGCGAATATCCGATTCGAGACGCGTGCGAACAAGCGAGCGGGCACATACAAGCCAAGCTGCAGAGTGGAATTCGGACGAGAAACTACGGATACTATACCCACTCGAGGTAGAAAAAGGACACGATAACAATTGATCAATTCGCCGACCGACACCAACAACGAAGCGAGAAAAGAACATAGCAAGCTTGATCCGAAAGTGAAGCCATCGCCATGGTCTACGTCCGGCAACGCGAGCTCCCTGCGCTCCGCGAGTACAAGTACTCGAGCGTCGATCACTCGCTTCTCTCCAAATACGTCCTCAAGCCTTTCTACACAAATGTCGTTATCAAGTGCTTCCCCATGTGGATGGCCCCCAACCTCATCACACTGACGGGCTTCTCCTTCGTTGTCGCAAACTTCCTCGCCCTGCTGTGGTACACTCCCACCCTTGACCAGGACTGCCCTTCGTGGGTTTACTATTCGTGGGCCCTGGGCTTGTTTATGTACCAGACGTTTGATGCCGTCGACGGAAGTCAGGCGTAAGTTGTTCCAGTTTTGAACTCTTGTAGGGCATTAGAGTCTAACCTGAGTCACAGACGACGAACCCGCCAGTCTGGACCCCTTGGCGAGCTTTTTGACCATGGCGTTGACGCTTGCAACACCTCCCTCGAGGTCCTTATCTTTGCCGCCTCTCAGAACATGGGACAGAGCTGGCAGACTGTAGCTGTTCTCTTTGCATGTAAGTCGAAAACGCTAGATTCTCCTTGGTACAGTTTGCTAACCCTTCAACCATTCAGCCCTCCTCACCTTCTACATCCAGACCTGGGAGACCTACCACACCAAGACCCTTACCCTTGGCATTATCAACGGTCCCGTTGAAGGCATCCTGACAATCGTCTGTGTTTTCATCCTCACTGGTTACATGGGCGGCGGCCATTTCTGGCAGCAGAGCATGTTCCAAACCATGGGCGTGCCCTCTGCCATCGGTATCCCCGACTTTATCTACAACCTCTCCTTTACCGAGTGGTACCTCGTCCAGGGCACCATCGTCCTCGTCTTCAACACCGTCGAGTCGTGCCGCAACGTCATTCGCGCTCGTCGCTCTCGCGGTGACCGTTCCCGCGGCGCCCTCCTCGGCCTCGGCCCCTTCTTCAGCATCTGGGCCATGATCCTCGCCTACCTCTACCTCCAGCCTAGAATCCGCGAGTGCCATCTTATCCCTTTTGCCCTCTTTGCCGGCCTCGTCAACGCCTACAGCGTCGGCCAGATGATCACGGCCCACCTCGTCCACCTGCGCTTCCCCTACTGGAACGTCCTCGGCCTGCCCCTCGCCTTTGGCGTCGTCGACTCCATGGGCCCTGTTTTCCAGCGCTACACTGGCTTTGGCTGGCCCAGTGCTCTCGGTGACAATGTCTACCAGGTCGCCTTCATGTTCATGATGCTGGGCACTGCTGCTGGTGTCTACGGCAGCTTTGTCGTCGACGTTATTGTCACTATCTGCGACTACCTCGACATCTGGTGCCTCACCATCAAGCACCCCTATGTCGAGAACGATCTTCAGCCCAACGGCGCGAAGAAGGACTAGACGTTTCGACACAATTCAACAACCAGCTTGAATATCAAATTGGTTGGTCGGGTTGCTCGGCGGAGAAGAGTCCAAAAAGTGACCGCGCGACTCTGTAAAAAGACAGGCCATGAGAGGAGGATTCTATCTTGGAGTCGGGCCAAAGTAATGACGGAGTAGGGAAAAGTCAAGGACATTTGGGCAGAAAGGATAGAAAGGCAAGGGGTATCTAGAAAAGGGTAATCGCTCGCTTCTCACATAGATCAATAGGTGAGAAGGGCCTAATTCGGATAAGGAGGAAAAGGACTTGCTATATGATAGTATTGCATGGCGAGGAGGATCTGGCTCTTGGTTGGAGTTTATGGCGTAGCTTTGTCGTTGCCGAATGGGTATATCTGTCACAAGATGTGCATCAAGATGCGCTGGATTAGGCCTGGTTGATAGGCATTTGGACCCTTGGTTATACTGTACACTCAAGTAATTGTTCACTATGGAAGCAAACTGGTACTGCAAGATGATTGATTTAACCACTTTCATCAACATGTCAAGCGAGCCTTGCTGACTCTACTTTACTAAACAATGAATCCATGAAGATTGGAGGGGGAGGAATCAAAAGCCCCCCCAACTGCCCATCCCCAGGTCTATTCCCCAGAAACTCCTGATACCTGCTCTGTGCTGTCCGTATACAAGTCCCAAGACTGTGCATATCTCCCCGACAATTCCAGCCCCATGACATGGGGTTGGATCCTTGTTGATCCCTTCAAGCTCAAAACAAGAACTGCAAGCATAAAACGCCACTCCATAAAGCCCCAACGGCCATGGGTATCAACATAGCTCATGCCCGACCTGTCTCGTCGTGATGTACATTAATCAATCGCAGGTCCATATGCGCCCCATTGCCTCATTTACTGCCGTCACCTAGTCATTTACAAAAGATCGTCAGTGCCGCTAGCGACACTCTCCTCAATAGCAGCGATGATGGAATCCTCTGAGAAGACGGGTCCCTGGCCATCGCAGCGAGCGCGATCCTTGAGCCGCTCACTCACGTCGACAATGTCGATGAGTCCCTTCTTGAAGAGCTCATGTGAGATAATAAAGTCCCAGGTGGCACCGGCAGCGAGTAGACGCTCACCATCGTCCGACGTGACAATGCGGTGTGACGGGGACTTGTTGCTGTGGTTTTGGAGGACGTTGGAGTAGAAATCGGTAGGGTTGAAGTGCATAGGGCCGGCGGTGGGCTCTGGAGAGATGGAACCATGGCCCATGTGCGAGGTGGCACGTAGAATCTCATTTTCGGTCGACATCTTTTGGAGGTCTTGCTTCAAGCGTTCGTTTTCGAGGGAGTATTTTTGTTGCGCAGCCTCGAGGCCGGCGAGCTTGGCTTCAAGGTCCTTGACATGCCTTTCCTTTCTCTCACGGAAAGCACGTTGTCTGTCGAACAATTGGTTAGTCAAGTGCTTGGCGACGTCCACTTTGTGCTCGTGGCCATGCTTTGGGTGAGCCGAGTGCTCATACGATGATATTTGATCTGGCACCCTAAAGTCGGGCTACACTGGGATGGAGCGAAAACAAAGGAGGAGATAGACGTACGCGGCACGATTTTGGGCCTTTCTGCGAGACTGGGCTGGAGTCAGGTTCTCATCCTCGTCGCTGCCTCCACGCCCGGCAGCCGAATCCTCGAGGGAATCGTTGCTGGCGGCATTGTGCTGCTGCTGCTGCTGGGTTTGCGGAACGTGGGCGGCATAGACGTTTTGTCCGGGAGGGGTTGCAGGGCCGGGAAATCCGGGGGCAGGCTGGTGAGGGTTGGTGTTGAAGCTCTGAGAGGCGTAGTCGAAAGCCTGGAACTGGTCGTTGGGATTTGTGGGCAGGCCGTCGTAGGTCTCCTATACAGGTGGCAAGCAGAGTGTCAGCAGGAGAAGACAAGAGGAGAAGAGGCATTTGTGGAAGCGAGGTGCAGGTGGGCGTTGAAATTGGAGGCTCAAGATTGATATGATAATGCTCAGGTAAGGAGCGCTAAGGCACGGCTGCACCTGGGGGGTGGGGGAGATGGCGGAGAAGGACAGCAACCTACAGGCGGGGACGCGTTGAAGTCGTCGGAACCAGCAGAATGCGAAGGCGTCAGGGGAGGAATCGGCATGAACTGGTGATAAGGCTGAGTGCCGGGGAAGCTGTATTGGCCGGTGAAGTCCATGGCGAGCGAGCACAGTAGGAGCGATGACGGATCCAACAAGTGGAGAAGGAACAGATGTCGGAGTGAGTTGAGCGGGACCAAAAGCTGTCGAGATGACTAAAATAGCGACAAAAGTCAAGGCACTTTTGTCGACTCGGGGCAGTTGAAGCTTGCTCGGATGTTTTGTCGAAGTTTTTTATATGCTCGAGGCAAAAAGGTAGAGAGGTTGAGGTTAGACGGGGTTAGGTATGGTATGGCGGGGGACGAGGATGGAGTGAGGAAGGAGAGACAGAAGGGGGGATATGCTGTGAGGGCAGGAGAGAGGAAGGTGGTTGTTGATCAGGTACGGCAGCTACCACGGACTTGGAGGGTGTCAAGTCCCGAGTACGTGTAATTAATGCACCTAGCTGGTAAATACAGCGCAGACGTGGACCTCGTCACACGGGGAAAGGAGCTGGAGGGGGCCCTTTTTTAAAACAAGGGCGACGGGCGTGGTGCGAGGTGTGTGAGCTAAGCTGTAACAGGCAAATCTCACGTGCGAACCCTATCCGTGACATTTGCCGTGGTTTACTAACTTATTTAGTTAGAATGCTTCTTTCTAGTACTGTAGGCCCAACAGCAGCAGCAAGGTCATGGGCCTCTGTGCTCCTGGCTACCCAGGTAAGGAGGCAAATATTGTACCTGCCTGTTAGTCCTGGGCGGAAATCGTGTCGGGAGACCAGATAGAGTTGACTGGGTAGCTTAGGCAGTTAGTTAGTGGTAGGTATTGTTGCTTGACTGCCTAGATGACAAAAGCCCCCCTTCCAGCGGCCGCGGCTCAGACTGGTAGCAGTGGTAGCAGTGGTAGCAGTGGTAGCAGTGGTAATAGTAGTAGCAGCAGCAAAGCAGCAGCAGTATGTAATGCAAGTTTGCAAGGGCAGAGATGCAAGCAAGCGGCCGACTATGACTCGCCGTTTTGCCCGCCATTCGCGATCCAATGCCATGTGGCGGCACAGCCGTTGACCGAGTTTCCACGGGGCGTCTGATACTGTAACTGCCCCGGACCGTGCAGCACCAAGACAAGACGGCACGAGAAGAGAGAGCAGGGTGTGTTGCACAGAGCTTACGTCTCCTCGCCACAACCCATGAGAGTGCGTTGGTGATTCTGCAAGGAGTCCTCTTGTCAATTAGGTTTCCATCACCAACATCAAGTATTCAGAGTTTGCCAAGATATCCATTACAAACGAATTGGAGAATATAGGGGAAGACCCCAAAGGGCACCAGCATGGGCGGCCCGGGGGTGTCGTTCCGCCAGGTACGTAGCTAGCTCCAAGAACCCTGCCTTTGCCTGCCAATCTCTCCAGGATGGGGAATCACACTTTCAGCGATCATGCAGCTCTTGACAATCTAGATCATCTTTGCTATATTGGCTCTGTCTGGCTTGTCCTTGTCAGCGTTACTTCCTTTCGCTTCCCGAGACAAATTTTGGGGGCCTAGTAGTAGGCAGGCGTGCCAGGTCATGCAAGAGGTGTTGATCATGGGGATCCGCGCTTCCCATGACTTGACGGCTAATCATCCAGGAAATTACCTTTATTGAACGGGCTGTTGTGTTCTGTCGGCTGATGGGATTGCTATTAGGGTTTCAAGCTGTGCTTACTCTACTAGTTATGTATGCTGCCTTGATCAAGTCCTTGGTCTCTCTTTTAATTACTACGTAGTAGGTCTACTGGAATAGCCCAGCAACAGGGCACCATTTCCCATATGCAAGGATCCTCACTCTCCCCAGCCCTACAGCGCATCTTTCTTCTTCGGCCCTATTCCCCATCATCAACCCCGCCCTCTGGCCTTATTTGCTTTGGCTAGCTAGCTCACAGTCGACACTGGGTGGCGCTTCTGCTCAGTTAGCCGCCCGCCCGCCCTTAAGACGCCCGCACAAACCACAGGACACTTTGACAGTGAATCGCGGTGGTGACTGTAGTTGCGTAAGACCCGACAGCTTACTATCCGTAACTTGTAGGATATACTTCGGGTCGGCTGAGCGTCCCTCGGTGCCTTGGTTCTGCCCGTGTTCCCCTTGGCCTTTCTTCCCGTCATGCACGAGCGAGGATATTCTGCAAGCCTCACAACCAGATAAGTAATAAATGGACTCCTGGACTGGCTGCCCTGTATGGTAGACGATGACCTAGAGGGGCGCCCGTGGCTGAGGTGACTCCCGTGTAAGTGGTTTGTTCGAAGACCATATGTACGCTTATAGCCGCATGTCTGCATGTCTGGATGCCTAGCCGGTGACTGGGAAGGTGGAATTGACCCTCAGAGGCAAACACCATTTTGCCCGCCAGCCAATATGATTCTCCATGGCTTTAGTGACCAGCTTGCGAGTTGAGGGCATTCGAAATGCCGGTATCCCATCTCGTATCCCATCCGAGGCCCCTATTCAAGATATCTAACTTATGATCCCACTCATCCCCCGCCGTCGGCCGGTGGGATAGGTACGTGCCCCGGCAATTGGCGTAAACCTACGGATACCGACTGTTCCACCCGGCCGGCCGGCCTACTGTCAGCTTCACTGTAACACTCGAAAGATGACTTGAGGCTCAGCGCCAACGCTTCTGCTGCATCCATCTGCTGCTGCTGTCCACTTGTACTAGATACGTACCGAGCTTGCTGGCTCAGTCAACTGACTAGTCCCAACCTGGAACCACCTCGTGCTCGATGTGGACTTGGGGTGGACCACCCTTCAAGTGACAGCTTGTGCTTGACATCGTTGGTAATTGCAGCCCACTGAGCCTCATTAGAGCCATGTTTCTCCGGAAACATATGTTTTTGATCGAGCTACGCAGCCTCGAAGTATTCCGAGCAGCCCAGGCTGGAGAGGGCGATGGTACTGTAGTCATTTGCGAGTACGCGGCCTCCCAGGTGCGCAGACGCTCAAGGACAAGGTCCTGTCTGTATATGACGCCAAGCTAGTGGTTCTAGGAGTGTTCCGTAAACGAGAGCGTGGGATGATCCTACCTACTGCTTAGCCGGGCGTTCTCCAAAAGGTTAGATGATGATGTCATCTAGTACTACGTACGTTCCGGTCGAGGGCGTCGTTCCGAGCATGACGGACCCGGGCCCGGAACATCGGTATTTCGGCGGTTATTGTGGAACCACTCCCGGTTGCTCCGATGAGTCGGATCAAGCATCTTCCGCAAGTTTGATCACTCTGCAATTATTAGTTTGATGCAGCTATCTTGGCGGCCTGACTCGTATTGTCAGGCCTCGTCTCAAACCACACATGAAACTGCTTGTTGCGTTATGCTTTTATGACGGTGAGTTCGTTGCTGATGGTGTTTCACGAGTAGAGGAGGAACTTGGGAAGCGAGAAACTAGTGAGAGGACTCGGCTGTCTCTTATTAGTCTACTATACGAGCTCTCGCTTGCTGTACTCGGTAGAGAGAATGTCCCCAGGCCCTCCAGAATGACCCCCGGCCGCCAAATGGCCCGTGTCACTCTCTGAGACCATCGACGGAACCTCGGGGACGTGCCAAGGCCCCGAAACCGGCTCCTTAATCAAACCTTGGCTATGTTTCAAAGCAGAGTGCAGCCTTTTTAAGGTTCTCTAGCTTCTAGAAGCAGTTTCACTTACAAAATCACCACCGTCTCCCCACTCGTTGATAGAGGAAGATTGCTATTTTCCCTCCAATAGTTACTGCACGACTATCAAGAATATGACAGCGGACGATGAGACGGGGCGGGATGGCTTGTTAAATGTCGGGTCACTTGTTGATATGCCCCGGCATCCTGTCAACTACCGAAGATAGATAGATCCCTGGAGGCAGGGAGGTGAATGGACTTATAACCAGCGCTTGCGATCACCAAGACAACACCGGCCAGTTCTCTTCAACGCACTACTGGCTAGTGTCTTCTTTGTCGTCTAATCCGTCTGCTGTATATATCGTCACTGTCATTTACAATGCGCGCCACTACGTTCCTTGCTCTGGCTTCCTCCGTGGCCTCTGCCACGCCGTTCGGCCATCGTTTCCGTGCCTACAACCGAACCAGCGATTCTTGTCCCGTCGTATTTGACGGCCGCGTTCCTTCAAATGCCTCATTGACCGACTTTGACACCAAGAATGGCGGCGGCTGGAATCCCTTCAACCCGGACTTCGTCAAGGGCAACGACATCTCTTGGTCCGACATCCTCCTGCTGCCCAAGACCACGACTCGCTCGCGCTTCGATGCTCCTGTTCATGGCGTTCCGCTTGAGGTTACCATCAGCGACGAGAGCATCTTTATGGAGCAGAAGGGCTTCAGGCGTGCAGGCCTACAGTTCTTGAAGGACGACAACGAAAAGAGTCCCGCTTCCGAGGGTGTCAAGACGCTCCATTTCAGTATCATGCAGGACGAGAGCCGGCCTCTCAACCTCAGCCATGAGTACCTGGTAAGACGAGCACAGCTCACCAACTGAAGGTCGGTAACTGACGAATATAGAATGTCTGGCACGAGGCCGGCGACTTTTCGAGCAACCAGTTCAACTTTGAGGCCGGTACCATCATCGGCCAGGATCTTCCCAAAGACACCTGGAAGCTTCTTGACCGCAACAACACGCAGCTCTGGTCCACGCCCATGTTGAAGAATGTGTGGCAGAACTTTGCCGTCACGCTCGACTTTGAAAAGAAGTAGGCCCCCCTCTGTTTTCACTCATCAAGCTATCAACTGACAACCGCAGCACGATCCAAGCCTGGTACTCTCAGGGCTGCAAGCCTCTTCGGGCAGCTACGGAGCCTATCTCCAACGACAACTCGGGCCGCGGACAGTATCAGATCGGTATGCTGAAGAAGCCGACCGGTACCGATGACGTGGCCAACTCTGGCTTCCAGGAGAGTGGTCTGAACGAGGGATTGATCTATGGCGGTGTCTTTATCGAGGACAGCAAGAACGGATGTGTTTCGGCTTAGTATGCGGATCTTCAACGAAGCGCATACTAGATGGACAAGCACACCCCAGCATGTTGGCTTCTTAACCCTCAAACTCTAGTCATCGTTCTTATTATCGCATATGGTATGTAGACCCGGCCTTGACAAAGGCGACTAGAATGCATAGCAATGTGATGTTGTGGCTAGCATAATATCTTTCATCTGTCCAAAACAGCTCCGTTACAGTCCTCCTGTGTCTGATTGTCTTCCATATGCACGACTACTTTGTCTGGCTTGAGTGCTGATCGAACTGTGCTCCAACTCCAACAAGCAAGCCTGCTTTATTCAATGCCGGTGCATTTGTGTCGGCGGCCGAGGTAGAACTGTCGTCTTGGTATGTCTCCATGTCAGGATCCCGCTCGCACTCGATTGATGTATAGTCGTCCATCTTGGAGCTTTCTTTGTGCTTTGAGCTTCCAAGAGTCGGTTCCATGTAGTGCGAATGAGACTGGTAAGTAGAGAGCTACTTTAGCACGTACCCGGGGATGTGTAGACTGGCAGAGATGGGCGTCTGGGAAGGCTGGCAAGATGATGACGAGGTACTGTGTGCTGGTGAAGCGATAGAGAAGCGATTTCACTTGTAGGATGATTCGTGTCTTCAAAGAGAGCCTAGGCACTTTCTTTGACTTTATACTCGACATTGCGACTCTATACAGACTCAACTAGTGTTGTTGTGCGCACCGCGAAGCCCAAGGTGAACAACCGCGACACATCTTGTTCGCGTCGTGAGATGCTTTCCAACACATCCTCTCCCTAAGCACGTTGCCATTTTCCGTGTCGACATAGTCATCTTGAGAACATATCGTGTTGTTGTGTTGAAGTTGACCAGTCAGAAGCCGTCTTGGTCTGCCTGTCCAACACAATTGTGTCGGCCCCGGGGGTTTGCGCCTCAGGCAAGCACACAGTTGTGGCTACCGAGGCAGCCTGACTCTCGACTTCTGTCAATCATTTATTTCTGCCTTGTTCAAAATCCTCGTTTTCTCCTTGATGATGCACTTTTCTTACCCTGAAGCACACTCTTTTTTCTCATGGCCAGCACCTGGGACAGAAAAGTCAGAGTTGTGCTACTCCAACGACAGTCTATGTCAGTCTTCATGCAGGACATCCCTGTTCCCAGCCTATTGATCGTCAAACAATCCTCACCAGATCAACCGCCTTTACTCTGACCCTCGTCACCATGGGTGCTGCGAACCCCAGAGTTACCGTCTCACTGTGGGAACGAGACCGGGGTTCAGAACCAAGTATAGGCCGTGGTGCCTCTGCGTTTGAAGAGGGGCCTGAAGTTGGGCATGACAATGGCAACCAAACTCGAACCTTGAACGAACTCGCCGCTCGCCGGAGAATCAACGACAAGAATGACATGGTTTGGCAATGGATGATCGACGCCCCCGAAGATCTCAAAGAGTGTCCCGTATTAGAAAACCGTGCGGCCACTCGGGCCTGCGAAACACCACAAGATACACCCAATGAAGGGGTAGCCTTTGGACATGTCACCGAGAACAATACCGTTCCCGGGCAGGTTTACTTTCGCAACGTTGATGGGAAGAGCCTCAATCAACAAGACCATGATCTCATTGCATCCGTCCGCTACTGGGGCGATGCGCCAATGCTACATGATATCCAACAGAACGCAAACCGCTACCAGCCTCTGTCGTCGCAAGCAGCTATTGACAAATTTGATAGAATGGCTCGTGATACCGATTCTATGGTCTCGGGGGCTGCAACTTGCGGTACGGGGGACTTGAGCCAGTTCGGTATCATCGAGTCAACCTCGATAAGCATTGTTGGCCACGTCTTGACCAAGATCAAAGCTGAGAGGCATTCGAATGTACCAGGCCAAGTTTCCAGAGATTCATCCGAGGTAATACGAGAGCCTAGAGCACCCCAGGTTCCTAAGCGCACCCGATCTATCAACGATGATACAGCATCTCGAGAGAGGAAGACCCCAAGGGTAGACCATATCCCTCATGATATGCTGCCAACACCTCGGTCGAGCTTGAGGCATGAGATATCACCTGGCATCAGATCGACTTTAATATCAGCGGCAAATTTCACACCTGATGTCAACATGGCTCCGTCGTACACGGCATCAACCAACTTTATACTCTTCCCATCACCTAGAAGCTCTGTTGATGGCACCTTATTTGACTTTACACCTGTTTCACCCCTGGCGAGTCCACAACACGACAGCAGATCAAAGACTTCCTCCAAACAAACACCAAGTGATTTGGGTGCTTCGAAACGTCACCTGCCGCAGGGTTATCAGTCGGCCACTGGCTTTCAGGATCTCGAATATCCACAAAACCGCATCTCTGGGAAAGATCTTGGTAAACACGAGGGTAATTCTGACGCTGGAGAAGGTAGCGGCAGCAAAGAGCTCGTGGCGGACTCTCTCAAAAAGGCGATGCTAAGTATGCCTGATATTGAAGGGACTGGGTCTTGGGATAGGACTACAACTGAATCTCATGCTGTCAAGCTTGAACCGCAGACAAACAGTCCCGCATTTTACAATACTCCAGAGGTTTACAAAGAACATACCCCAATTAAGCCATGGAGCTACATGGAACCACCCACGACTGTTCAAGGTTTGACGGGAGGCGATCTTCTTCGTCCACCAGCCGTTTTGTCCAAGGATAGGGGCTTCGATGTCTTGGACGACTCAGCATCCAACAGCGATAATGCGTCCAAGCCGCAACACCGTTACAAGACTCAGATGCCAAGGCCTGCCAGAAGCAGGCGGCAAGTGGGCTTGGCAAGAGTCAAGATAGACATTGTGTCATCGCCTCGGTTTCTCCATTCTGTGCAATCGGTGCATGAAAGCAAGGCTACCTTAGAGTACGAGACCGAAACCGATACCAGCTTATACGATGAAGAAGTCGAGTCAGAGAGTCCAGACAAAACTGGTTCTACAGCTCAGAATCACTCCTCAGGTGGCTCTGGAGGGTCTTCTTTACTACCAATAGGTCTACACACCAACCCATCTGACAATGCTGGTGAAGAAAAAGGCTCTGGTGCCAACGACGAACAGAATAATAGGCCACGGCCAAGGGGTCCGAGGTCGCCGAAGAAGAGGAACCAAAAACGGTTCGCATGCCCTTATCAAGCTTTTGATGCCACGCAAGCCTGCTTTAGGTCAGGCCCTCGGAATCCCAACGGAGGGTGCGCTGGGATCCAACGTCTCAAGTGATTATTTGCCCCTTCCAACTCTTGAGAACATCAAGTCTAATACACCATCAGGCAGCACTTGAATCGCAGACATATGCGTTCCTATAGATGTACCAGCTGCTGGAGATCCTTTGATTCAAAAGCCAAAGTCAAAGCTCACAACGAGAGAGCAGAGTCTTGTGAAGCCAGAGCCATGCCCGCCACTGAGCCATTGATGCGCCCTAGAGATGAGACGAACCTAGAGGAGATTTGTTATTCAAGATCCGCAGAAGAGACTTGGTGGACGATATTCCAGCTTCTGATTCCGGATATGCAGAGTCAAACATTGGACTCCCTAAAAGCTCAATACTCGCCGTGTAAGCAGGTGTGCTAGTTCAGCGAGGACATTTCTAACTTGTTCAACACCAGATTATTTCCAAATCGACTCATTCATGATACCGAGCTTGACGTTCCCTTATGCTTCGTTCGAATTAGGGCAGCCCAGTGCTCCAGGTTTCAATGTTGAAGGGTAAGTACTTACATGACCGAGGCGAATCATCTCAATACTATGGCTTTCATGCTTGTACTTCATGCTTATGTAGTCAAACAGATCAGATTATACGGCTCTGGCAAACAACTCGAACCTTAACATGGACCCAAACCTATACCCGATGGTTGCACCACCCTCACATACCCTCTATGTGCCTCTGCTAGACGCATCAGCCGGGGATACGTCCAGCTTTGATCATCAGCCTCACGAAAGCTTTGCCACCTCTCCGTCTGGAGCCCCTACGCTAGCATCCGATTCCAATCCGCGGACGTCTATACAGACCATGTCCACCCCGGTATCGACGGAGATTCCAACACAGGCCTCGCAAGATCCTGCCGACCAGTCGCAGCTGCGGCGAAACTACGAGAGACTCAGAGACCGCCATTCGCAAATAGAAACGGATATTAGCGAGCTGCAAGATTCCAACCGTGTGGCACGATCGGACGTTGTTCGCGCTGATGCTCTTATTGACGAGCTGTTGGCATTGCAGAGTTTACCTGCCCATGTGTACGATAAGCTTTCTGAAGTGTCGGATACCCTCCTATCCGTCAAGAGGAGGTTGCGATGATGGAGCTGGTATTTGTATCAGCAACCTATTGGAAGGTTCCAGACCTTAATTTAGCGCACATATCCCCGTCCCTCGTGTCGGTGCTGAATCTACCAGACTACAATGTATCTTACTCGGGACTGCTCATCAAGAGAGGCCAGTGCCAGTTGACGGAGAAGCTGGTTCTTTGCTCCCAACACACCACGCCTTTCCCAGAGTAAATCCTAAAATTACAATCTCATGTCAGCTCGTGAATAGCATGTGCTTATTTTATTCATCAGCATTTTGTATAGTATATAGGCTTGTGGGCTCGCGTCCCGACCAAAACCCCGGTCGCCAGCCGAGAAACCCACCACTCCAGATTTAGGAGGGGATAGCAAGGCACCTTGCACATCCATCCAGTACTTGGAGCTCGAGGTTCGCGGTAGCCCTGAGGCTCCATGGGCTCTTGCGCAGCATATGGCCGAATCCCCTCACGTCAGGGTCCAGCCCAAAAACTTGAGGAACAGCCTTGACTAGCTAGGCGTCAAAATGCAATTCTATAGAGAACTACCATGTACCCGACCCCACGTCCTGCAGCTCTTTTTCCAATTGCACGGTTTGATTTTTTTTTGAAACGGAAACAGCTGAATTCAGCTCAGTCGTCGGCTTGATAGCTCAGGACTGAGCGCTTCCGTTGACGCCGTTGGAGATGCTTGATGTGGTCGATCCTTGCTCCTTGATGACTTTGTCCAGGCAGCCAGCACTGGCAGCTACGAAACCGAGGTAGGGTTTCTGATGGATGTCAGCTTCCAATATGTTCTCTCAGTCAGGATTGACGGGACTCACGCTAGGCTCGAGTACCTTGGATTGGTACTCGGCATGGAATTGGGTTCCTGTTTCATGTCAGCCACCTCGTTATATGTAGGAAGCAATTCCCCAACGTACCAACAAAGTAGGGGTGGCTCTTGAGCTCAAAAACGCCCATTCGTTCACCCTTTGAGTCTTTACCAATAAAGTTCAAGCCAGCCTTGGTCAGAGGCTCGACGTAATCAGGGTTGACCTCGTAACGGTGACGATGTCTCTCCTCGATGACTTCGGCGCCGTTGTACATAGATCGGATCTTGGACCATTCGCTGCCAGACTGGAAGATGGTCTTGTGGAGTCCCAGTCGCATGGTTCCACCCATGTTCTCACGGTTAATTTCTGGCCTTGAGGAGAGTTAGTCTAATAATCCCAGATGGACCGCCCAAAACACATGTGGACTTACATGTGAATAATAACGTGGTCGTTTGCGCCAGCATCAAACTCTTCAGAGTTAGCTCCAGAGATGGAGCACTTGTCTCGGGCATACTGGATAACTGCGGTCTGGAAACCAAGGCACACCTAATACTAATGTTAGCTCTGAAAGACATACATAATGTGTGGTGTCTACATACTCCCAGGAAGGGCGTGCCGTGCTCCCTCGCCCACTTGGATGCCAACATCATGCCTTCAACACCACGGACGCCGAAACCGCCGGGAACAACTGAATTTTGTCAATAGTCGTTCGCAAAGAGTAGCTTGGGGATGCTTACTTATACCCGAAGCGGTTTTGACTTGGTCCCAAGCTGTCTGGTACTTGTCTGGCTCCTCGGTTTGAGTTTTTGGCTCCAGCTCCTCGGAATCGACCCAGCGGATCTTGAGGTTAAGGCCAAGGCGCATACACGAATGCTCGAGGGCCTTCTCAACCGATATATAGGCATCGTGGTGTCGCACGTACTTACCCACAAGCGCAATCTCGACGCTGGCGTCGAATGTTTTCGTAACGACTGCCGTCCATGTCTCCCAGAGTTTAGTGCCAGCAGTCACCAGTGACTGAGGGATGGTAAGAGCGCCGAGGTTAAGCTTCGACTGGAGCAGGGGGATGAGGTTCTGCTCGCGCAGAAGGAGGGGAACCTGGTAGATAGTTGGCATGTCCCGGACGACGACGACCTGTTCCACCTCGACCTGGCAGTGGAGAGCGATTTTGCTGACAGTTCCCTGCGCAAGAGGTGTTTCACAACGGCAGGCAATCTAGGAGTCTGTTAATGATCAACGATAGGATACCAGGGAAGAGCCTTTTCCGTACCAGGTCGGGAATCAGGCCGTGACTGCGGACGGTCTTGACAGCGTGCTGTGTGGGCTTTGTCTTCTGTTCTCCATGAACCCTCCAAACAGGTCAGCAGGTATCATTGCATCTTCTTCCCGAGGGCACATACGAAGGAACATAGCTGACAAAGATGGAGAGGAAGTTGTTACTACCAGCCTCATGGCGCACTGTTCAGATACAAGTTAGTTTTCATCGTCACATATATCGCAGCATCGGGTTGTAGGGATGGCTGAGGGTACGGCGGAAATTCATGAGACATACGTTGGGTCAGAGCCTGGACGAAAGGCATCTGTTCTACTGTCAGCAAAAGATACCTGACCACAAGTCAAGGAAAACGTACGTTTTCGATGTCGCCCACGGTGCCTCTATACAGGGTTAGCATCCACTACGGAGAGGCGATGTCAGGCATGAGCCTCGCTTGCTTACCCAAGCTCAATGATGCAAACGTCGGGCTCTTCACCTGAGCCATCGACGGGGACCTTGGCGACGCGCTTGATCCATTCAAGCATCATGTCGACAACGTGCGGGACGATCTGCACGGTCTTGCCGAGATAACCACCTTGTCTCTCCTTTTGCAACACCTTGAGGTAGACCTTGCCGGTAGTTATGTTGTTGTCACCGGCCAGCGTCACTCCCAGATGACGCTCGTAGTTGCCTGGTATTCAGTTAATCACCATCGGGGGCTCGAGGAGTGCGAGGGTTGTACCAAGATCAAGATCGACCTCCTATAACACATGGTAAGTATATATCACTGAGGAACTGAGGAGGACACGGCGGTACAAACCGATCCAGAGCTAAGCACGAAGCACTCGCCGTGCTCGGCCGGGGCCATGAGACCTGCATCCACCGAGACATAGGGATCAATCTATTCAATGTCAATGACCTACTACGGGAGGCTTCTACAGGCCAAGATCATACCTTGATGCAGCTGACACGCAGTCCGAGCGACTTGAGAAGCTATAGTTGGGCGGTCAGAGTCAGTGCTTCGAGGGTCATTTTTGGAGGGGCAGAGTGATGGAGGGGCAGATGGAGGGGCACACCAAGCCAGTGGACGAGGCAATGATGCCTTTTCCAACTCCTATAGGGCCATCAGTGACTGCAAAATGCATCGGCGAGGGCTGCGGGCTTTACCGGAGATTACACCGCCTGAGACGAGAACGTAACGCATGGTGATGGTGTCGTTTGGCTATCGGGTTGAACTGTCTGGGCGGCGGACGGATTACAAGGATCCGTAAAAGGTCCAAAAGTTCTGGGATTTTTCGAATTTTTTTCTAGAGGCCCATTGCGCTCGACGCGACGCGCCGATACCCGGTCCGACTAAGTTCCGGGTTTCAACTTAGATAAGCCGGTCACACTTTCGGTTCTGAGTTTGGAAGTAAACAACACACTCTGTTTTGGGTATAGTAGGTTTATATCTACCTACCTACCTAGGTAGGTACTTCTATAACTCAGGCACACTATAGCATTCAGGTGAAAACAAAGACGGCCGGCACTTGACGATAACTACATTCCCACTTGACCCAGTAAGGGTCTTATGATGGAGGGAATTCCTTGTTATAAGGCAAGCCTAAACTCTAATTGTTATGGAATAAGCCTTGCCTTGGGTTTAGTTGATTTTGGTCAAAGATCTAATGATAAACGGCCCCGGTTTCCTTCACCCGCATGCATTAGTAGCTAGGTACTCATTAACATGAAATTAAAGTTGGGGATTTAGACAATCCAAGTCGAAAGCCACAGCACAGAGGGATGGATAGTGCACTATCATTGGCTTCTAGGCCACCCATCTGCCAGTCTCTAGTAACACGTAACCTACAGTCTCACACTCTTGTTTCCACCGCCAGACATAATCCGATACTATCAACCACTAAAGTTATCTTATCTGTCTTGTTTGACTCTAGTTCAGTTATCAGCTTTCTCTCTTGCTACATCAGATCTATGACAATACTGCTCCGTGTCCTGAGGCTGTAACCACCCTAAAGCCTGCGTGACGACAAAGTCAAAAGAGAAGTCGGCCGCCCCTTTTTGCATTCTCTGTACGTGTTCAAAGAGAGATGTATGGCACTCGACCAGGTTGTTAGTCTTGGCGGGCTAATAGTTTATTTGGATGTTGATAGTTGATGTTGATTGTGTACGTAACTCCCGAGATGGGCATCACATCTTCATTCTATAGCCCCTGGAAACTGGCTAGCAGACACTGCGCTGGGCAGCTTATTACGATGTATCGAACTGTGGTAACAGGAGCTTGACTCGATCCTAAAGCTCTGAAAAGTAAGATAGATGTGACCGCTCTATTATCGCTGTTTCAAAATATCGTCTCACCTACTACCACGACGATGGCAGAGTTAACATCGTCAACGCTGACATCGACGCTGTCTTCGCCGGTGCTGCCATCTTCTTCTACCCGGATACGCGTGCCCATGCTGAGATCGACACCTCCGGGAATGCATTTTGATTTTCCCTTGGTTTCACAAGTTTGCTTATAGAACTATGGGTGATGTCGACATGACCGGGCTAGATAATGAGCGAGTTAGTGTTGCGAGAATACTAGATGGCCCTGTCGAGTAGTGGGATTATTTAAACAACTCTGGGCTTGTATGATTCGGAATAAGTTGAGCTTATACTTAGCAATGGCTTTTCCGAATCTACTATACATAGACTCGTCTAGACACTTGAGCTCACTCGATGCTATCCTTCGTGTCTCTCACACCTCGAGACTCCGGGGTGCCGCAGAGCTTATGAGTCATTCGGTTGTTCAAACGATAGCTTTGTATCCCTTGATCTTACAACGGGTTATGCTTGTAATATTTATCTACAGATTGAATTACTGCTAGTGTGCAGCACCTCAAACAACTTTGAAATTCCACTGATAAAACCGCAGGTGTACGTACTATTACTGCAGGTTTGTCTTCATTCTCACTCCACTGATGCTATCTCAGTATTGCTAACAATATGGCTGCTTGGCAATATATCTGCTGCTTACCCTTGATTGCAGCGTACCTCATCGGGTTGAGCACCACACAGCAGCGCAGTCTCTTATTCTCCTGGGCCATGCTCGCCCTTAGTTCATCGGCCTTTGTCGTCGACTATATCAACCCCGATTGTGCTTTAGAATATGTAATGGCGGTACACTTTACACAGGCCATTAAACCTCCATCCCAATGCAGCCATAGTCAAGATTCGATTGCATAAGAAATTACAATGTCTCTTTGCTGCTTGCGCTGTGTTTCCGTGGATAATGGGCCTATATCAAGAAAACGAGACACAAGGTAGAATTGCTTCATAATAATTAAAGCCCACGATACTGGATGAAATAGGTCATGATTCGTGACCAACCTGCTTCAATTGGCTTTATCCCTACGTATGCCCCCCATGTCAAACCATATCTTCCTTTTTACAAGTTCCTTTCTAGCTTTTCTAGATCTACTAGCCCCTGCATATTTAGATACTCTAGCCAAAGCCCACCAGCCTCCAGATGTATTTATCTTCTAAGGCAGCAGTCTCTTGGGAGTGCGAGGGTAATAGCTCGCCAGGTGCACACTTGGTAGGTTCAGGTACCATGCCACCACCCGGTCAAGGCCAATGCCACCGCCGCCGTGCGGGGGCACTCCAGCGCTGCGGAAGATGTCGACATACTCCTTAATGCCCTGGCTGGTTGGGTCAACTCCCTTCTTGCGGATCCGCGCCTCAAGCGTCTCGGGTACGTGGATACGCTGTCCACCAGAGAGAATCTCCTGGCCTCGCATGAAAAAGTCGTACGCGTTGGTCACCTTAGGGTTCTCAGGGTCTTCCAGCGCGTAGAAAGGACGGGCACCCTCAGGGAACTTGTCTAGCACGTAAAAGTCGGTATTGTACTTCTCCCGGATCAGCGCACCAAGCGCCTTCTCTTGCGGTGTAGACATGTCCTCATCGTCTGTCACGTTGCGGTACTCCTCGGGTCCCTCTGCGCGAAGGAGAGCCTGACCCTCGGCAAAAGTCAGACGGACCTCCTTGCCGGCTTCAGGAAGAAGAAAGTCTTCCGAGGGATAAATGGTTCGGATGAGAGCGACCTGCTCGGCACATCGCTCCTTGACACCTCGGAAGATGTGCAGGAGAACGCCCTCCAGCATGTCGCGGACCTCGTGGTAATGGTCCTCAATCTCCATCTCCAAATCGAGACCAGTGAACTATAAAGACTAATCAGTACTATGCCCTCAATCTCGATCCCGGCCAACTCTGCTCAGAACCCGGCATCAGCTTACCTCGGTCATGTGTCTGGGAGTGTTGGAGTTCTCAGCTCGGAACACAGGTCCAATGCAGAAAACGCGCTTTCGGCCACCAGCAATCTCGTATTGCTTGTAGAACTGGGGCGACTGGGCCAGATAAGCTTGCTTGTCGAAGTAGGGCATACCGAACACGTTGGATCCGCCCTCAGAGGCAGCGCCAATAAGGCAAGGGGGCTCGAACTGGACAAAGTCACGAGCATCGAGGTACTCGGCAAATAGTTTGCGCACAACCATGCGCACATCGGCAATAGCCTGCTGAACCGGAGCCCGCTTGTGCATGACGGGGTTGTTCAGATGGGTAGCCATGCTGGCACCGGGAACGTTCTCGACGCTCAGGTTCTCGACACCCTCCTTGATCTCCTCCACTGGACCGCCCGCATCCTCATCGTCAAAGTTGGTGACGGGCCTGTTGGCGACGGCAAGACCCATGCCTAGAACCTGAGGACCAGGGCTAATGACATAGCACTTGGTGATGTGCAGCTCATAATTGGACACCTTGACGCTCTTAACCGGCTCAAGAGGCTTCTCCACTCTGGCCTCGACAAGAACGTAGCCCTCCAGGTTCAGAGCACCAATCCACTTGACCATCTGCTTGGAGACAGGCGTGCCCTCGGGGCTACAACTGACAACACCCTGGATGGCCCAGTCGCGCTCCTCACGAAGCTCGACAAAAGCCATTTTTGCGCCCTGCATACGGGCATTCTGAATCCAGGCGCGAAGCTTGATGGTTTTGCCCAGGTGCTCTTCGTTGATTTTCTTGAGCTGGACTCGCTCCGCGTCGATCTTGGTGAGGTGGATGGAATCGCCGTAGTTGTCCTTGGCCAGATCCTCAGTGCTACCGGCGGCGGCCTTTGCGGCAGCCTGCCTGGCTTCGTGCTCAGCAGCTCGGCGGGCCTTTTCAGCCTCCTTCTTTGCCTTGGCCTCGGCCTTCTTCAACGCCTTCTTCGAGGGACCGGCCTCACCACCCTCAGCAGCATCACCGCCAGCAGAGGAAGGGTCCTCGGCAGGGGGAGCAGCCGCGGGCTTCTCAGTAGGAGCGTCAGCCATGTTGAAGTTATGTGCTTCGGTAGAATAGGTATTTTCGGCGGGGTAGTATTGGTTTCTCGACGTCCGTAATAATCGATGGAGAAGGGTCGACAGGAATAAATAGGATCGGGTTCGAGTCGAGACGAGTCGAATTGATCAAAGCTCGGAGACGTTCAAGACGAAACCGGAGGAAGAATCAGGTGACGAGAACGAGGATGACTGTGTCGGTATCGAGGTGGGTGAGGTGACGCATAAAATTGTGTTAAGTGATGGTGGGATGGGTGGTTGCCCAAATAAGTTCAAGACAACGGCGGGGTTGTTTGTGGCCGCACCTGCCCCGCCAAACCAGACGATTCGCCTTCGACTCCGGCGTCATGGTGGGGTTATTTACCGGCATGGAAGGTGCGGGTAAGACAAAGACAACTCTTTCCCAGCAGCTTCGAGACATCTAATCTCATCTTTGATTAAGCAAAGTGTTTTCTTCTCTTCACTCTATTTGAAAAAACTCTGGCAACTCACTACCAGCTCAAACAATATCAGCTTCAAATGTCATTATTCAACTCAGCACTGCGAAATTAGGTGTATCGTACAACTCTCCCTAATATCCCTCCACCCCGTCTAACATGCCACTCACTCCGCGCAAGGTTACGACTTCGGACAAACATGTCCGCCAAACAACAAGAACCTCTCAACTCGCAGCCTCGCCTCGCCTCGCCTCGTCTCGCTTGCCGTGCCCCGAACGCCCGTACCAGAACGAAACCCCAGATGATATGATATGCAACCTATACAGAGTACGAATTACCGTCCTTTCGGACCCCACCCACACCTGCTCGCAGTCTCGAGCTCTCTCCGACCTCCCGTCTCCACGGTCTGGGTATCAACTACAGCCACCACCTCCCTCCTCAAATGCATTAATAGAAGCGAAACTTGCCGCGCCAAGGTCGCTAGCCCAGGAGCAGAGGCTCAGACTTCTCGCAGGTGAATAGGTTGATGTGATGGTCACCCCGGGCCGCGCATCCCAAAATCGGTCGGTGGGGGTGGAAGGCCGTCGCCGATATGGGCGAGCTTCGACTCTGCTGCAAGAAACTTGAGTATGGCTCGACGTTGGAGAGCTCATGGCCGTCTAGATTGAAGACCTTGACTGTGTGGGCTGACGTTCCCCTGTTGAATCTGGTTAGCGAACCATCCTTGTATAATACATACCGGGCATTGGTTGTTACTTACACAGCAAAGACCGGCAGATGTTCGTGTGTGCTCGCAGTGCGGAGCGTGTCTCGCGTTGTCTGGAACGAATGCAGCGGCTTGTCCATCCGGATGTCCCACACCTTGACCTTGCCGTTCCGGCTGGCGCTCAGGAGCTCTCGCTGCCCACCGCGCTGCATATGAACGCTCTTGATCCATTGTCGATCTGACTCATCCTTCCACTTGCGCACCATGGATTCCTGGGGCCGGTTTCTCGTATCAAAGACTCGAACAGCTCCATCTCCGAAGCCGGCAACGAACATGTTGCCCGTCATCTGATCCGACGTCAACGATGTCACGCAAGATCCCGACCGCGCTGGGATGTCCATGACACAGGTCTCATACGCCGCATACCACACCCGAATTACTCGGACATCGCCAGCGACAAGCACTCGACCCGTCACCTGCTGCCAGTCGAATACCATGCCCGAATTGACATTGCTGGGCACCATGTGCGTCAAGGCACGCCAAGATGTTGCAAGCTCAATCTCTCTGTCAGATTCGTAATTGCGGTAGACCCGGATCACACCGTCTGAGGACCCAGTCAGCAGCATAGCTTGGTCGTCCTCATTGATGAACTTCATCTCGCTGATCTTGGACCCTTCAGGATTTCCATTGCTGAACCGGCTCAAGCGGCCTTGCTTCTTCCAATCCCACACGTAAACTGTGTTACCATCGTCGGCAACGGCGAGATGGTCCTCGAATTGGTGGAAAGTCATCTTGGCGGGTTGCGCACCATTGTTGACAATGCCGAGCTGGTTGTTCCATTTGTGGCTGCCGGCTTGTTGCTTCATCGGTTGGGTATCTCGGAAGATAGTCTCGTTGCGGGCTCTTCGCCAGAGGCGCTCGTTGTATTCCGTGCTTCCCGGCTCATCTGCCTCACTTGGCTTCATCTGCGGTTCGCGAAAGTACTCGATTGACCATTCTAGGAACCTGCTCTTTAAGGGAAGCGTGGGGGGTTTCGTCAAGTTTCGTTCTTGGAAAGCGCCAGAGTATGGCTCGTGTGAGAGGTTGTACTGCGCAAGTGACGATTGTCGATCGTTCTGCTCTGGCGGTACAGGCACTTGGTTCGCGGTAAGCTTCAATGAGGGGGATCGAGGAAGCGTTGGCGTTGATGGCGTCGTGGGTCTTGACTTGTCCTCATTGTTTATCAATGATGGGAATAGCAGGCTGGCAGTTCTACGCAGCAAACCCGGCGAAGGTAGTGGTTGCGTATTGGGCGTGCCAACGGCATTGCTTCGTTGGCTAGCACTGGGTGTGTGCCTGTGTGCTAATCTTGTAGCACGCTTTTGGATTTCGGCCATGACCAGCTGTGCTGGAGCGCCAACACTCGAGTTGAGGAGAGCATGATGGACAAAATCTACCACGATGGTGGCTTCTCGCTGCACCTCTGGGTGAGGATCCACGCTGAGCACCAGTGTCAACTTCCACAAGGCCATATAAACCGTATTGTGAGATAGGCCGTGGGCTGTAGGTTTGATGGTACCGTCCTTGTTGCGGTGCTCGGGCCTTGCGTAGTGCAGACCCATCTTGTGCTCCTGGCCGTCGTCTTGTGGAGGGAATATGAGATATTCCTTTTCCTCCACAAGCTGTTCGTAGGCAGCCACCAAGAACTTGCTCTCAAAGCGCACAGCGAAATGCGACAGGAAGACGACGAACTCCTTACGAACCATCGGACTTCCGTCATTGCCCATGTCAAGTATCGTCCACGCGATCGACTCTTCAATCCGGGCCACCTCCTCCGTCAGGTCGGGGATCCCGAGGAAGGTAGTCATGGCATGAACCATGGCAGCTCGCACTTCGCAACAAGGATCCTTTGTCAGATAGGCCAGCTTGACATAGGCATTTTCCCTGATTCCACGCCACTTGGCTTCGGGAAGATCCTGCCACAGCTGGCTTATGCACAGACACGCCCACTGCCGCAGAAGAGGGTTCTCCTCGTTCTGGAGATGTGTCAAGCAGTACGACATGATATCGGTCTGATTGCAGACCATCTGGCCGTTCTTGTAGTCCTTGCAAAGCATGGCGAGAATGAAAGCACACATGGCCTTGTGCTCGTCGCTATCGACGACGGGCAGGCCCTCGGAAGGCTTGAGGATCTGGGCAAAGTAGCTGTAACCACTGTCTTTGATAAGATCTTGCTGGCAAGAGATGTCCACAGCGATGAGGCGCGCCCAGATGAAGACCATGACAGGCTTGAGCTCTGCGGCCGCGGACTGCAGCAACTTCAAAACGTAGGGGAAGATGCCGATGCTGAGGGCGAGCTGGACCGACCAAGGGCCGAGGTCGAGGAACCGGCCAAGTAGAATAAGTGCGCGGACCCGATGCTGCTGGCTAAGCAGTACTTGGAGCACAACGGGTAGCTGGTCGGGCGACTTCTGTGCCATGGCGTCGCCCCTTGTTAGGTAAACATCAAAAGCGGTCAGCTGCTCGGTGAAGAAGGTCGAGTTCTGATACTCGTAGTCGAGACCATCGCTCTCCTTCTTCTCCAGCATGGGCAGCTGAGCCAAAGCCATGTCAACCGCCAAGTCCCACGTCTCCCACAGGGGATGCTGGTGGGTATCGGGCAGCTTGGGGTAGGATTGCGGATGGCAGCCGTACACGGTCATAACGCGCTGGGCAAGGAGGAAGTTGCGAAACAGAGCTGCCACCATGAGATCCTGACGGAAGAACTTGCGGAAGAGGTCGCGGGGGAGGGTTGTCCATGCGATGCTGTCGGTGATGGCTGTGAAGATCCAGTTGAGCTCACCAAGCGGGGTGCGCCTTTCCTGCAAACGACCAGGGAGCTTCTTGGCTCGATCAGGGCTGACGTTTGTCTTCAATGGGTTCTGGAGGACAAAGAACCAGAGGGCCATTTCGATCGGTGTTGTGAGGCACGCTGTAAAGAGGTCGGCGGGCAAGAGTGGGTTCGTTGGGAGGTTTTCCTTGATGGCGCAGGCGGCCAGATGGATATATGGCCGGAAGTTGGTCTTTGCATAGTTGGGGTCGCGCTGAGCGGCTTCGTCCTCCTCCTCCTCATGCTTCTCGACGAAACGATGGTAGTTGTTGAGGATGTTGCCAGCCTCGGAGCAGTCCCAGACGAAGATGGTGGGGGCTTGCAGCCAGTGTTGCAAGTCGTATAGTGATACGGGGATGTACTGCGTGTAGTTCTTATTGAACACCCAGATCTCGCCCGATGCCGTCGGCTTCGGGACGCCGTGGCCATTATAGTGAAGCAGAACTCGCTCGTCCTTGGCGTTTCTGCGCAAGGAGATGCAGAACTTTTTCGTTTCCTCTACCGATGGGTCCAGATACTGCTTATATCGCGCTCGGATCGCTAGTGTTTCGTACTGGGCTTGGAGTGCTTTGCCGATGTTCTCAAGGGCTTTCTGGATGGGCGGGACTGTCGGATCCGTCCATGCCTCGAGCTTTGCGCCGGGGTTGGTCTTGAGCTGATCGGGAGGTTCGACTCCTATGTTCAAACACACTGCGAGGGCCGCAGAGACCGTTTTCAGCCTATCCCTTTGTCGCCAATCCTGCAGCTCGTACTGGAGTGGCTTGGGTTTGCCTGTCGTCTCATGTCGCTTATCGGTGAAGTACATGTACCAGTTCTATAGCGGATGGTTAGCTTCGCATTCCCAGTGATTTCAAATGACGCAGGCATCTGCCGGTCTGGATTCTTGTGAACTGAAGCATGCAGAAACAGCTGCGCTCAGAGCTGTAGCAGAATACACAAGGTCTACACCCGAGAGCCTCCAAGTTGACCATCTTGCTTCGCCACAAGGTCTTGGTCTGGGTTTGCCTGACACACAGTCGTTGACGTTGTAGTAACTCCGAGCCGGCCGGGCAACAAACGAGGGCTGAATGGGAATCGCTACTTACATTAGCCAGTTGAGATATTATGTCTTCTGACTGGTAGTGGTCCTCAAAGCCGTGCCTGGCCCCCCATTCGGGTATTTCATCCTCCACCGGCTCTGGCTCGTCAATGGGTCGTGGCGCGTAGTCACTTTTTGACCGGAGCAGCAATGGCTTCGGTGGCCGCTTTTGTTGATGATGATCGATATCATCTCGCGTCTCGAGGACTGGATTTCCATTGCGTCGGCCGGGGGCGCTCGATGGTAGCGCATCATCATCGTCGTCGTCGTCATCGTCGGCGGTGGACCTGGAGGTATCGTTCGGGGCTGGATGGCCATTGAGAACGGGTCGCGCCCTTGAGGCGACTCCATTGGAGTCGGCTGTAGGCGCGGAGGTGCCGTTGAGGTCGGATCTCGGCGCCATGGCGATCGAAGAATCATGAGCTGTCGCTGCTGGCGCAGGAGGAAGGTGGTTGTCGTGCGAGGGCGCGTGGTTGTCGTGGTGGGCGTGGGTTGACGACGGCCTGGCGTTGGCGGAGGAGCTCGCGGTGAAGCGGGTATTGGTGCGGGCGTGGGCGCGGCTGGGGAGATGCGGAGGGGGTGACGTCTGTTGTAGCGACACGGCGGTCATGGTTCTCTGGGAAGCTCAAGCAGGCATGGCGAATAAACGCTCGTGTATTATGAGCGTGTATGAGACAATAAAGAGTCGCCCAATTGGTTTGGCCGACAAGAGTTGTCAGGTACAAGCGAATATTTGAGAGCGTCAGGCCAAGGATTTCACAAGTGGGCGAGAGGAGCAGGAGGTAGACGAGGCCTAACTAAAGTTTTTGATGTCTGCGGGCGGCTGACCAGGACATAGCCAGAAATTAGGAATCCCTATCGGATGCTTGGACGCAAGGTACTGGTGCCTGAGGTTCTGAGCAGCTAGGTGAGGTGGGTAAGGTATGTAGGTACCTTATTCCTAATAAGCTCAGTAAGTAGCTATTCCGAAGCCATGACACGAATATATTGGGCCTCTACTATGCTGTCGTCGTTTCTCCGATCTTGCGAGCGATCAGCAGTTGGCATTCATTTGCCCTTTGATCATCGCGTTATCGGCAATTCAACCCCCCCAAATCTCCAACTGACCGACCCATTATTGCCTGTCATGGGATGCTTTCTACCCCAGTTCTTGAGCCAACCGTTGCACGGCCAATGCCTCGGTGGTGCCAGAGGAGCTAATCCTGACGAGGTTAGACACATTGCGTGCACGTGACATCGCACGTGGGTTGTTGAGATGAAGCTCTAGTCGATCTAATAAGTTAGAACCCAAGTTACCTATAACTGTTAGGACACAGCATATGTATGAATGGGACCATGTAGCAGTTGTGTTGCACGACGGGCCGACTTCAAGCCTACCAACGGCACCAATGGCCGATACTGATACAGCAGATCAGTCTCTTTGACTGAAACTTGAAGCGGGAGGGAGCTTGGCAGATCGGCGGGCTGCGGCATGCATGTGCTTGATTTGCACAAAGGGATGAGTCGTTCAGGCACTCTCGTTTCTAGATGTCTGACTGTCAGCTTCCAAGGCACAGCTACTCGTGTCTGTGTTGTTGCCGCCCAACGGACCCTTGCTGCATCTACCATCGTTATCCTGATCTGGGAGCAAGCAGCATGGATCATAATGTTGTTCTGCTTTTTCGAAAACAGAGAGGGCCCGGGCTAACTTCAGTACATGGAAGCGGTTAACAGTTGTCGATACTCAAGAAAGTCCATACGACCCTTGGGCCGCGAGGTGGAAGAGATGCTCTAGCGGCGGCTCCGACCGACGGGACGGACTAATCAAAAGAAGAAACCGAGGTAACTTGTCAAAGCTCCCGTCGGAACGGGAATGTCCCGTCCTGCTCGGCCGAGATTACCAATCACAGTACGAAAACACTGTACCAGCTGCCACGAATCAAGAAAACGGTCTTGCTGTTTGGGGAACCTCGGGGCTGATGGCTGAGGCTTACTGTTATCCCGTCTACCAGGTTTCCCCTTTTTCTCACAGGCACAACCAGAACGGTTAGAGGACTGGAAGGTTATTCAAATGTGGGGGCAAAAAAAGAGAAATCGAACCTAGCTTGGCCTGTGCTCCAGCCCGCTCCGTTCGGCGTCATAGTGGGAAACATGAAACGAGCCAGTTCATGGGGGCAGACGTTGAGCAGACGTTGAGCAGACGACTTTAATGTCCGGAAAAGCCGTGCCGTGGTCTACCAGAACCTGGTGCGTAGGTCGAAATATACGTAGCAACAGAATCCCCGTTAAGAGTCAGGCATAAGCGTCTCAGTTTTGGTAGGAATGGGCACGGAATCCTCGCTCAGATGGGGAGACTCACTTCCGCGTCAGCTGTGGACCGCATTTCGGCTGTGCGATAGGATCCATAATACCAGGAACAATGACGTGCATCTCCAATTTACTACATACAGGCGTCGGGTCCCTTTTACAACCGCTCAACTTATAGAAAAGATCAATACATGGCATTGGGTGCAGGCAGTCGAGGCATAGATGCCGCAACTGGACACTACTCGACGACCAAAGGTTTGTCTAACTTGCCCGGTGTCTATCTCACAAAAGATAAAGTGTAACCCGAACATAAAATCACAGATTGAAAGCTGCCGGATCGAGGGTACACGAACGGCTTTGGACGCTCAACGAATCTGCCACATATCCATATATTCATCAGATATAGCCCCGAGAACCCATACCCGCTAAAGTAAGGTATGGAAGGTGCATCAGTTGGAATTAGTAGCTACAGGCCGACTGCCGAACAAGAATACCGAACTAGGGTCTAATATTTGTGTCTGATAGCCACTGTCAACGGTGAATGTTTTTGGTAGAAAGGGATAGGGGCATGTTAGGGGGGTAGGGGGAACAGGGACGTTAGGTGGTGTCCCAGCCGCTGGGAGATATCCACATTTTGATGCAAGGAAGATCCGGAGACGACAAAAGAAACCTCACCCGTTGTATACTACATCAAGTGTGGTTTGCAAAGTAAGTCGGAAATCTCCAGAGGCCAATATATAAGCATTGATTTGACGCAGAAGGATAGACATTTTTCTCATCAACAACCGTCGTGGTATAACAAAGGCCGTTATGGAAACAATCACCCAATATCTGGTTACTTCCAGCCCCTGGATCCAAGACCCATGTTTGAACATGGGATGTGTCGTCGAACCCCTGTTCTATACTTGAGAAGGACTTCAATCCTGGCAGTGGTAGAGAGTGTCTTCAAGTAGCTCGTCTGTACCTCAGCCATCGACTTCTCACCCCACAAAAGCCCACCGTCCACTGCAGACGGCACTGTACAAGTTGTCTTGCAACCCCTAAAATATCGTTTAGGCCGGAGTCGGTCACGCCTGGGGAGTAGTCGAGATCCGCGATTGGCTAGAGGCTCCAGGGTTCAGACTGGAAAATGCTGGGCCTTGAACAAAGGACAGCGGGCAACAGGAGGCGAAATGCCCTGGGGCCACTGTGAGAGGCCCGGCACCCAGCACCATTACGAGGCGAGGCAGGACCCAAGCCCCATCCATCGTGTCGCTGCTGCCCGTTTCCGTTGCACCTGTCGTCTCTTTGGCTGGCTCATTTCCAACTCCTTCCTGCGTACCTGACCATCACCATCATTTTCCCATCCTTCATCTTCTCTTCCACGCCAACCCAACGGGGGCCTCTCCATCCGCCACATCGTCACTCATTCAACCCCCCTCGAGCGTCTGGACATCGACGCCTGTCACCGACGACATTTTAACTGCCTGGACGCAGATCAGCCGATCAAAAGAACAAAAAAGTACCTGCGTTCCCAAGCGCATCCGTCCGCTTCAAAGCCAACCCCCTCCGGTCGATTCTTCGAAAGTCGAGAGGTTGACCGCACCAAAATTTCCAGGGGAACAGGGGAATCCGCTATCCTATCGACGCGCTCGCCGATGCTAGACCAGCCATCCCGAACCTCGAACCTCGAACCTCGAACCCTCTCGTTCCTGCGTCTGTGGCTGGATTTGTCCCTACCGCCGGGCCCTACGCATCGTCTCCCCGTGATCCTGTTTTACACGCGACGACTACTACGAAGCTCCGTCCATCATCGCGAGGTCTCGATTGCATCGCATTCTCGATATCACAAAGCGCTGCTCTCGAATTAACTTTCCGCCGCTTAGCGGCTGCTTCATGATCAACCATGGCGTTTCTCTTCAAATCCAAGAAACATCCGGAGAAGGTTCCTGCGAATCGCGATGCCGGTTCCGGTTCCCAGGGGTCAATCCAAAGCGCGAGCGCTCGTGTCGCCGAAAAGAACACCGTCCAGCACCGCGCAACTCCTACTGGGAGCTTGAACTCGATCGAACACGAAGGCAGTAATGGTAGCCCCGATCAAGGACAAGGATACGGACACGGGCGCCGTGGTGGGAGCGCTGACCAGCCCACGCAGCAGCAGCAGCATCAGCCTAGTGATCTGCCCGTGAGTCGCCTGCGCATCTTCGACCGCAAAGATATTATCGTGGTACATGAACATCTGCTGATCTAGGATTTCTAGTTGCGCAATGGCTCTCAAAATAATAGCCCTCAGACTAATGCCCCCCCGACAAATGGTCCTCAGGCGACTGGCCCTAATTCATCTCTTTATCCCTGGTCACAACGTCGGATAACTTTCACTTCCACGCATCCCTCGCCCTTCCCGCGATATGGATCCGCGGTGAATTCAGTCTCGTCCAAGGAGGGTGACATTTACATGATGGGCGGTTTGATTAACGGCTCAACCGTCAAAGGCGACTTGTGGATGATCGAGGCTGGGGGAAACATGGCCTGCTATCCCATCGCAACGACAGCGGAAGGCCCAGGGCCGAGAGTCGGCCACGCTAGTCTACTTGTTGGTAATGCCTTCATCGTCTACGGTGGCGACACAAAGATTGATGATGCCGATGTCCTTGACGAGACTCTTTATCTTCTCAACACTTGTATGTTACCACACTGGGTGGGCCGTTCCATTCAGCTAACCAGTGTCCAGCAACGAGACAATGGTCCCGAGCGCTTCCAGCCGGACAACGACCAGCGGGTCGATACGGCCACTCACTCAACATCCTAGGTTCCAAGATCTTTATCTTTGGTGGCCAGGTCGAGGGCTTATTCATGAACGACCTTTCTGCATTCGATCTTAACCAGCTTCAGATGTCGAATAACCGCTGGGAAATTCTGGTCCACGGAGAGACAAGTCCCAAGATACCTGCCGCGCGCACCAACCACACAATGATTACCTACAACGACAAGATGTATCTGTAAGTCGTCCAATGTTGGGTCTCCTTACTTTGCCGAAAGCCACTGACCAGTCGATAGCTTTGGTGGCACCAACGGCTTCCAGTGGTTCAACGATGTCTGGTGCTACGACCCGATGGTCAACAAATGGTCCCAACTCGATTGCATCGGCTACATCCCCGCGCCCAGAGAAGGCCACGCTGCTGCCCTTGTAGACGACGTTATGTACGTTTTTGGAGGGCGAACCGAAGAAGGGACAGATCTGGGTGATCTAGCGGCTTTCAGGATTTCTTCCCGACGGTGGTACACTTTTCAGAACATGGGTCCATCTCCTTCCCCTCGTTCAGGACACAGTCTGACGACTGTCGGCAAGTCCATTGTTGTACTCGGTGGCGAGCCGAGCTCGGCTTCCACGTCTGTGAGCGATCTTTCCCTTCTTTACGTTCTAGACACGTCAAAGATCCGGTATCCGAATGATGCTCAGCAGAGCGCCCAGCAAGGCCCACAACAGCGAGTGCAAGGGGCTCGACGACCAAGCGGAGGTGAAGGAAACCGTACACATCCCACTCGGGATGGATCAAACGGGCCTTCGGATTCGAGAAAAATGATCGTGGGAGGCCCATCCGCCCCGCCAAATGGGCATCGATCACCTCCAAACGGCGCTGATGTCCACGGCGTTCTAATGACCGCGCCTGTAAACAACAAGGTTCCCAGAGCTGCCTCGGCTGGTCCACCGGCCGGCCCCCCTCCTCAGGGGCCTATGCCCGCGAGACCTACCGTGGACACATCCGCTGTGGCACGGCTTCGGGGACAGTCATCCGAGCGCAGTCTTATGTCGGGTTCTCCGAAGATGGGAAACAATGGGTCGCCCATCACACGAGAGATAATCAACGAGACCGACAGCCCCATCTCGAACGGCCGACGAACTCCCACCCAACAGACTGTACGAGCAGGCTCAAGACAGGACAACGTGAACGGGGATACTCCCAAGACCAGACCAGCCCCGCCAAGTCGCTTGCCTGGTTCCAATGATGGCCCATCAGAGCTTCCTGCTAAGCCAGTGGTAGCACCTCGCCCAGCTTCACCGCCGATCCCTGCCCGACAACCAAGCAATCCGCTTTCCAGACGGTCGTCTGGAAGAAACTCCCAAACGGTTGTTCTTCTCAAGGAGCTAGACTCTGCACGGAACCGGAACGCCTGGTACGCTTCAGAGCTGGAACTCGCCCGAAAGGCCGGCTACGTCCCCAACACGTCAAACAGCCTCCTGCTTGATAACAAGGCGACTGAAACCTTTGACGATGAAGATCGCCCACTCATAGAGGCGCTGTTGGCGATGAGGTCGGAATTGGCAAATGTCCAAAGCGCAGTGGACAAGCAAGCGGTCATTGCAGCAAAGCAGATTGCTGAAGCCGAAAGGCAGCGCGACGCAGCCGTCCAAGAAGCTGTCTACTCGAAAGCCAAACTCGCGGCTTATTTAGGCGGGAGCGCAACAAGCACACCCCAACTTGACGGGCCTCGGGATGACTCCGAAGCAAGGTCTAGCGAGCTAAGCAGAAAGCTTTCTTCTGTCTTACATCTTCAGAAGGAACTTCAATCCCGCCTTGACTCTACCAAGAGTGAGCTTGACTCTGAGAAGAAAGCACGCCACCTGGCGGATGATACCACAAACGCAGCTCAAAAACGCATGACAGAGCTCGAAAGTTACAAGCAGCAAACTTCAACAGAGGTTGAACGTCTCAAGGCGGAGCTCTACCTAGCCCAGCAGGAGGCGCGTGAGCAGTCCGTTGCATCTGCTGAAGCTATTGCGGCTATGGAGCTACTCCGCATCGAGAAGTCCGGCCTGGAAGAAAAGTATGAGGATGCCATGGGGAGCTCCCAGGATCACAATGAAACTTTTGAATCCCTCAGAGTTGCCATCGTAGCCTCTGAGGACTCCAGAGCTCTTTTGGAGACGAAGCTTGATGAGGAGCGCAGCCAGCGGGAGAAACTGGAAACACAACTCAACAAGCTCAAATATGAACATGAAGCTCGTACTGCCGAACTTGTGGCTACCACTCAGCGACTGCGAGATGCCGAAGAGGTTTCCGAAAAGCATGCTGCCGAAGCTCGAACTCACCGTCAGGCCATTCTTGCAGGACTCGACAAGATTTCGACACGAGACATTCCATCCGCCAGCAAGGCAGACACGGAACGTGCCGCGGCACTTCAGGCTCAGCTCTCTGCCTCGAATGAACTGGTCAAGAAATATCAGCAGGAGGCTGATGCCGCGGCGGACAAACTACGCGGCGCCGAGGAGCGCATTGCTGGCCTTGAACAATATCAGGAGCAATCAAGCCGGGAAGGAGTCGGCATCAGGAGGCAGCTGCAGTCTGCTCTGAGGGATACCCAGGGTCTCCAGGCTGCCAACTCGGATCTCAAGAATCAGCTGGCCGCCCAGCAACTTGAGACAAACGCCATGACGGTGCAGCACACCGCGCTGAAAGACATTCTGAGCGAGCGAGGCATCAGTCCTACCGCCTCGATTCGTGTTCGCGGCCTCGCAAGCCCCCGAACAAGCTCACCTGATCTGACCCGCGCACGAGAGCTCGAGGCTCAACTGGCAAACACCAATGCTGCCCATGAGGAGACCAAGCAAACTTTCGCAATTCAAGTTCAGGAGTCCGAAGCAGCGTGGCGCGAGAAGCTCTCGCAACTTGAGAGCGACTATCAGTCGGCCGTGCACTACGTCAAGGGCACAGAGAAGATGCTCAAGCAGCTCAAGGACCAACTGTCCCGCTACAAGACGGACAATGGCCGCTTAAAGGCAGAGATAGAGGATCTTGAAGATCGTGCTCAAGCTGGAGGCTCTGCTGCCTCGCCCGGCTGGGAAAATGAGAAAGCCGCGCTCGAATCACAGATTCGAGAACTTCAAGCAGAACTGCAGGAGTCTGGAGATGAGATGAAAAGGCGCCTCATGAGCCTAGAAGCAGATCTGCAGGACAGCAACCAACAGCGCGACATGGCCTTGAAGGGCAGCAGTGAGGCCACGCAAAGGATGAACAGCCACCGCAAGGATCTTGAGCAGCTGCAGTCTGAGAACTCTCTTCTTGAACAACGCGCGAGCGATGCTGAGCAGAAGGTCGCACTTCTTCTCGATCAGGTTGAGCACTCTGTGGATACCTACCGCCGCCGTAGCCGACAAGTACCCAGCATGAATTCGGAGTTGGCTGCGAGTGCCAACGGGCTTGGCTTGGGCCATTCGCGAAATGAGAGCTCCGAAGGTGAAAGCATCTACGGAGGTACTAGTGGGAATGCCGGTAGTGGCACGACCGCCACGACTGGCACAACCGGCGCGACTGGTGGGAATGGTCCCGAAGCTAGGAACAGCGCCGCCCTGGACAGTCTTGCCAACGAGCTCGAGACCCTTCGAAGTCAGTGGGAAGCAACCAACAAGAACTATCGATTGAGCACCAACTTTGACTTCGAGTCCGCGCCGAGCGTCAGGAAGGATGACGATGCTACTGCAGGCATTGGCCTGAGCGAGAGTCTGGCCGATTGGCGCAAAAGACTCGACACGGAGGAGCATCACAGTGACGGAGAGAAGACCCGACACGTCTAATCCGAAGCAATTCTGGATATCGACACGCTTTCATGACGCAAATATACCCGCCGTCTTCGTTCTGATTTACCTGGCGATCGTTCAACGTCTGTACATCCTGACCTTCGCAGAGGCGAAATGGAGTTTCGGTCGTCTTGTGGTTGACGCCATTATTGTCATTTTCGTTACTGCAGCATTCTTTATACCTCTTTATTTCACGCATGCGATTGTTTTCTCCAATTGGAAGTTTCGGTTCATGTCGAATGGGCCGGGCCATTCTTTTACCCCCTTCCTTCTCGCTCAGCACGAGATTAGGGGCATTTGTGTATCTCTTGTTCTACTCGATCTTCTTTGCCCTTTGTCTTCTGAGAACATACCGTGTGCGACATGGGGCTATTCTGTTCCTCGGCTGCCGAGAAAATAGGGGAGGACGGGAGAGTAAGGGACTAGGTTTCTTAATTCCCACTGGAGCTTGGCTGGGAGAAGGGCTCCTCGGAGGAGCGCAAAATGTTTAAAGCTCGAGAGACAATGTATGGTTTGGGAGAAGGATTTGAACGAATAAATGAAGTGTAGTTTGATTGGTTCAATATCTTGTTCCGTTTTCATTGCTTTGCCTAGAGTCTGTGAATGGAGTCTTGTCTACTATCACGTATCAGACACGTGAAAGTATGCATGCAGCAATTGCCTAGTATATTTAGATGCAATGGTGGGTTCCCGGCATGAATTATGTAGCAATCGAGCCAAGCCCAGACATTAATTAATTGGTATCATCTCCCTAATCGCATCCTATTTTTGGTATACCCCCTTTCGCCATGCGTGCTCCCAAGTGACCCCCCTACCAAAGTAACGTGTTCCCTTTCCCATCCATTGGCTTTATCCTCGAGCAGAACCCTTCCAAGCCCTCCCTAGGCCGCGGCAGCCATCAGACCCTTCTGTACCTTCAGGCACCGCTTGAAGTCGAGCTTGCGACCCTCGCGGGGCATGTGCTCGCCGCTGGCGATGCAGAGGACGCGCATCTTGGGGTCGTAGCGCAAGCCCGTCAGGAGCTTGGGGGTGATGAGGAAGTACTGGCTCGAGTGCTCGCGGCAGGCGATCTCGACCATGCGCTCGTGCACCATGCGCTCGTTGCGGGGGTCCATGCCCTGGTTGATCTCGTCGACGACGCGGAAGGGAGACTGGGCCAGGGACTGGAGGGCCATGAGGAAGAAGATTGTCGACACGGCGCGCTCGCCGCCGGATTGGCGGTGGGCCGTCAGCTGCTGGAGGGTCTCGTTTTCGCTGGAGAGGATACTTTAGCTTATGGGGACCAGGAGGAAGATAAAGGGGGACATACCGGAAGCGGACCATAATGTCCAAGGCCCAGGCGTCAAAGTCCTCGGCTTTGTGGACGCGGATCTCGCCTGCGCAGCTGATCTGCTCAAAGTTGTATGCAAAGGCGTCATTGATCTTGGACACGAGCTCGTCGAGCTTGGGCTCCCACTTGGACATGACCTCGTCGATCTCGCCAGTCAGGCCCGTCAACTTCTCGTTGGAGCCGTCCATCTTGCGCGTGAGCCGGGCAATCTCGAGAGCACGCTTCTCGAACTCGCGGACCACGTTTGGATTGGCGGCGTGGATGCATTCCAGCTTGGCCTCTTCGGCTGCGATCTCGTTTTGCATCTCCTCGGGGTTCTTGCCTTCGCAGAGCTGTTGAAATATCTCCTCCTTTCCGGGATCACCGCTGAGCACTGCTGCGACTGCTTCACCGAGCCGGGTGCCCTCTTCTCTGGACCGGTTCGCTTGGTCGGTGGCTTCACGCAGGGCCTGTTTTTCCGTGTCGAGTCTTTCCACGATGTGGGCATTTCGCTCTTTGAGCCCAGCAATATCAGAGCGAGCCTCGATTCCTCGAATCTCTGCTTCGAGGAGAGCGTGGTGTGCCTTTCGAATACGCTCAATTGCCTTCTTGTGTCGGATGACAAGCTCGGCTCTGCTGACAACCGCCGCATCCCACTCGTAGCGGATCTCTATCATTATCTTGCGGGCATCACGTAGAGCTTGTTCATGGGCTGCCTTGTTGCGCTCCTCGGATTCTTTGGGTCTGGTTAGAAGGGTCTTAATGTTTCAGCAGCGGGGATACTGACCGATCTTCTCTGGCAGAGACTGCCACTTCTGATACTCTTTCTGCAGAGTATTCTTGTCGGCTTTGAGACGGCCCTAAATCACGGTCAGTGCTAGTCTTGCCTACATGCCGTGCAAGCGACCACTCACAATTGTGTTTTGAATGGCGATTTTCTTATCTTCGATGTCTTGGACCTTGCTTTGCTGTGCTCGGTACTCCTCCTTTAGACTATCTCTTTCTCCGCGAAGCTCAAGTAGTCGCTTGTTCAACTCCTGTTTCTCTTGCGTGTCAATTGGCTGCGAAGTCCAGTACCTTCCAGGCTGGATGTTCTTGGTGATGGCTGTCATTGCCTGAGGGCCATACTCCTTGCGTCGTCGTACCGTAAACGACTGCTTCCCGGCGGCCCAGGAGTTGACTTTGCCGCTCGTAACCAATCGGTCGTATTGAGCGTCGTTGTGGTCTCCAAGAGCTACGCCAGACTGGTGAAGCCTCTTCTCAGCGCATAGCATTGCTAGGACAGGGGCTGGGCCCTCCAGGAAGTCAATGGCAAACCCGTCGAGCCCCATGTCTGCCGCTTCGTCCGCGCTCACAGGACGCTGGAAGGCATCGAGCGGTTGAGCACAGGTACGGATGACGACAGACAAGCTCTGGACACGATACAGCTGGTCTGTCAGCTTCCTGTAGTCGTTCTTTGTCTGGGCCGTAAAGCAGGAAAAGTCGTCGTTCTGGAGGAGTGACTGCACTTGATCCGAGTATCGTTCATCCTTGATGGAGCAGCTGATCATGGGCGGACCAAAAACTTCCTTCTCGAACTCGCCCTTGTGCTCTTGGATCCAGTCCCAACCGGTCGCTAGCTCGGGGAAGTGTTTCCTCATAAAGTTGAGCTGCTGGCCTTGCTGAGTTTCGAACGACTCGATGTTTTCCTCGACTTGTCGTATTTCACCATTAAGCGCCTTGCCCCTGGACTTGATGGCATCATGTTGACCCGAGATCTCGCGTTGCTCTGCCTCCAGCTCTCGAAGCGAGTGCTCTTCTCCTCGCTAGAGGTGGCTGGTTAGCATATTCGTTGAATGGCACGCCTAGAGACTTACAATCTTCTGATTAAAGTCTGCCGGATTGAAGTCTTCCGGTCGATTTCTCAGATCAGCTTGCAGAGCCGTTATCTTGGACTTTGACTGTGCGACGTCTCTCCGCTTGGCGTCAAAAGCCTTGCGCTCAGTCTCCAGTCTGCTCTCAAACCCTTTAAGGTTCTCGGTTTCGGTGCTGACATCGCGGGCCAGCTTTTTAGTGGTGTCTTCAGCATCAGTCAAGGCGTTTTTTCGTCCCGAAATTGCGGCATCAACCTGCTGGGCGTAGACTTGCTTCTCATTAACTGCCACAAGAGATGGGCCGCTCTCCTCTTCGAGACGCCTCAGAGACCTTTCGGCGCTCTTTTTTCTGTCCTTGGCTTCTTTAAACTTGGAGCGAGCTTCCGAGTATTTGGAGAAAACCAGGGCCGACTGGAGGTTTTTGACTTGTTGCTGGATCTCCTCACGCTCACGGATCCTGTCTACATCTGCCTGGAGGCCCTGCTGTCGATTCTCGAGGTTTCTCAGCGTCTCTGCATCGGTATGGACGGTCTCTGCCATTTCCTTCTTGTCCCTATAGAGGTCCTGAAGCTGTTTCTGCCAATGCAACATCTCTTCTGGGGCAGCTGCGCGGAGAGTTTCGTGCAGGAGGTCTACAGGAGTGCAGGCCGCGAACTCGACAACCCTGTCCTGGGGCAGAAATTGACAGAGGTTGTCCACCTGGATCTTGAGCTTACGCATCAATTGCTGGATGGACTTATGGTTGGACTCCTTTCCATTTAGCCACCATTTCTGTGTGTTCTGTTCACGTCGGATCTGGACCTTGATGACGAAGTTTTTGCGGTCTTTGGGTCGCTTGTAGAGCTCGATCTCGATGGTTGCGGTATCCTTTCCGTGCTTGACAAACTCCTTGACTGAGCCGGCGCGCCCGAGATGTTTTGGGCTGTAACCGAGACCGAGGCAGATTGCGCAGACTAAAGAACTCTTTCCTGTACCGTTGGGGCCTACGACCATATTCAGATGCGGACCGGGCAAGAATTCTGCTTTTTCGTAGGTGACGAAGTTTTCGACGCTGACCCTGACGATGGCGCCAGGCTGGAAACCACTGCTAAGGTCGCTGTGGCTCGAGGTTCCATTCACTCTCTGAGGGTGAGGCACGTCGTCGGTCGCATCTTCGTCCGTATCGGAGTCGAGTCTTTGTCGCTTCGGAGAGTCGACAGCGTCTGGTTGCGATTGATTGCCGTAGCGGGCTTCATCGTCGTCGTCGCCATCGTCGGTATCGAGACGCCTGCGACGGCGCGAGGAGGCGGGCGCCATGTCGCTTTAGGGAGGTTAAGGATTTACTCTCGTGATGCGCGGCAGACGAAAAGGTAGCAGAGGCTGCTAGAGATGAGGGGTCGTGTCTTTCTGACGCAAGGTGTTGTTACACTTGAGAAACAAAGAACTGCCTGGTCTAAGGTGACAAGGTAGAGATGGAATTTGGTGCGACGCGTGCAATCGCGTCAGTGCGTGCCTTATCTGTGGCGTTGACGTTAAAGTGGTGGGGTTCAACGGGCCTGAACTCTTGTGAATTCTGGGGAAGCCAAAGAGTCTAGCGTCACAGTAAAATCGATAAAACCGCGTAAATGATTATTATCCACACTATCATAGCTAGTCAATGGGGTTTCCCCTTCCTTTTTGTGCTACTATGACCCTCAATTGCATCTCTAAAGCACCAAGATAATACACTTGACTTCCAGACAACATCAACAGCACCCAACAAGGTTACTTGTAGTACTCGGACAAATTAACGGACAAAGTCTAGGAGTAGTATTGGCATTCCTATAAATCATGCGCAGAAGATGCTATTATCCGCAGCTCTTCGTTCTTGGGTCTCCCATTTGATCGCCAGTCCAAGTAATGCGTCCACTTCACCAAATGAGGGGTCACATAGAGACTCGTAGACGGTTGTTCCACGTCGAGCCTTGAAGGGAATTTCCGGTCGTGGGTGGCTAAAACGCGCCAAGAGGGTATTTCTGAGGATCAAGAGACAGCTCAAAGACAATGTTTGATCGGCATTTGAGTGGAGAGACCCGTGGTGTTGTTGCTGGTGGCTCACAGTCAGCTTAGTCATTCACCCACGCCAAGTCAACCCCTTCAAAAGGGGTCAGTCAACTTCATCCCTTGGAATTCCAGTTCCTGTCGGATAGCTCCATTCGTCATTTTCGCGGTGCTCCCGAGGAAACATTTGTCTGAGTGGCAATCACTGGCCCAAGAGAGGCTATTCTTTGTTCTCAATGTCCGGGCAAGGCTGCGGTTGAAGTTTCAATGCAGTATCGGGCTCTTTGTATTCCACAGATGCCGACTTACAGCATCTTGCTGCCTCTATGAGTCCTTGGGTAGAGAGATGCAGCCAAGGCAACATTCAGCTACCCAGTGGAGCTCAAGAGATTACTTGTTTATTCCCTTATTGAACCATGGCTAGTGCCCGTGGTCTATTCCTTTATGCAAGAATAAGAGTCGTGGCTGGTCTCAAGTGGAAGTCTGGTTGAATCGTTGTGTATCCATCTTCAACCTCAAGTCCAACTTACCAACCGTCGACATTTGGGACATGAAGCTCCAACTCAAGCCTCCCGTCTATATGGCGCTTTTACCGGACCTTTTCTCGCTGTACACCTCCCATCATCCCTACCTCCAAGAGTCCTGCAGCGGCATTCAATGAGTCTTACCATTGGCCCCTTGGTCTCGAACCGCAGGAGAAACTGGAATGCATCACGATGCCTCGATCACTCGAGAACCCCTCCATTTCAGCTTTTGCCGGCTGTAATCGACCAATCTTTCTCCACTGTATGCCGCGGGACGTTTGACTGGACACCGTTTGTCGCTGGTGCATAGGTTGGCAGGTGCGCGCCGGTGGCAGATGCCAGTCAAATACCAGCCAGATGACAGTATCAGAATCCATATTCCAGCATTTTCCTCCCTTTTCGACCAGCCTCGCCAAAACACATCCGCCACTGTAAACATTGCATTCCATGTCCTTCAAGTCCAACAGAGGCCCATCCCATCACCCCAGCACTGCGCTGCACTGCTGCGCGTCTTTTGTTTCCATTCCCTCCCCTCTCTTTTTTCTGCTGTGGCCGCGTGGATTCTACCTTTGGGCTCCTTAGCCATTCCGTCTCGTCTCTTCTAGCGCCTTCGTTTCTCGCCTTCTCTTCTATCGTTCCTCTTTGTCTTCCTCCTCCGCCTCCGCCTCCTCCTCCTCC